>JAKCPB010000869.1:0-70870 GCA_021442155.1 Cymbidium sinense | reverse complement strand
TTGCTTCGTTCGGTTACGTATTTAAATAAAACCTAAAGAATAAAATAAATAAAACAAACCAGGTCAAATAAAATAAAATAAAATAAAATAAAATAAAATAAAATATAAATAAAATAAAATATTAAAATAAATAAACTAAAATAAAATAGATAAAACATAAACTAAACTAAAAGAAAATAAACCTAAAGAATTAAAACCTAAATAAAATAAAACTAAACATAAAATAAAAATAAAATAAAACCTAAAATAATAAACAAAACTAAATAAAACCAAACCTAAATAAATAAAAAATAAAACCTAAGCCCTAAAGTGAAGAATTAATATACCTAAAATAATAATAAAATAAACCTTAACCTAAACTAAAATAAAATAAACTAAGATAAATAAAACCTAAACCTTAACTAAATAAAATAAAATAAACTAAAAATAAACCTAAACCTAAACTAAAAAATAAAAACTAAAAATAAACCTAAAATAAAATCCTAAAATTAAAACCTAAAACAACATAAAACCTAAAATAAACCTAAAATAAAATGAAATAATACTCAACTAAAAATAAACCTTAAACATATACCTAAAAATAAACTAAAATAAAAACCTAAAACTAAAATAAATAAAATTAAAAATAAATAAACTAAACTAAATAAAAAATAAAAAAAAAAAAACTAAATAAAATCTGCTGGGTTTAATTTTTTTTAAAAAAAAACCCTAAACCCTAAACAAAAATACTAATCCTAAACCTACAAAACTAAACCTAAAAAAACCTAAACCCTAAACCCAAACCTAAACCCTAACCCTAAATGCTAAACTCAAAAGAATAAACCCAAACCCTAAAACCCTAACCCCTAAACCCTAAACCCTAAACCCTAAATGTTGCCTTAAAGCCTACAAACCCTAAACCCCAAACCCAAACCCAAAAAACTAAATAAAGTAACTAAATAAACTAAAAATAAACCTAAACCCTAAACTAATAAACTTAACTAAACCTAAACCCAAAGAATGGGAACCACGACAAGAACATCACCTAGCAACCGTCTAGATCTGGTGGGAGGTGAGGTGGTGTCGTAATAGTGGTGGTGATCCCGGAGGTCTTGGTGGATATGGTGGAGGTGGTGGCTGGTGGTTATGGAGGTAGGAGAAGTGACGGAGGTTACAGCCATGGTGGTGGTGGAGGGATATGATGGTGGATCCCGCTACTCGAGAGGCAAGGGTGGTTTTGATGGGAACTAGAGAAACTAAAGAAGGGCTGATCTGATCTGCTGCTTATGGAACTGTCTCTTCATAATAGAGATGGTTCTAGTTATCTAGGGTTTTTGATTTTCTCCATGTGTGCTCATTTTTATCTATGTTGTCGCTTGTGTCTTTGAGAACTTGGTGTGTTACTTGGTTGATGAAATCAAAAAAAGAAATGTTGGATCTGAATTTATTCTCTGCTAAAAAAAACCAAAAACCCTAAATCATTAACTAAAATCTGAACCCTAAACCTAAAACATGAACCCTAAACCCTAAACCTTAAAAATTAAAAAAAATAAAAAAATAAAAAAAACCCTCACCCTAAATGCAAAACCCTAAAATTAACCCTAAACCTTAAACATTAAACCTAAACTAAAACCTAAACCTAAAAACCCCCAAAACCAAACCCTAAACCCTAAACCTAAACCTAAAAATAAAACATGAAACTAAACTAACTAATTGAAATTAATAAATAATAAACTAAAACTTAATAATAAAAATAAAAGAAAACTAATAAACTAATAAACTAAACTAACAAAATAATAACTAAAAAACTAATAAACTAAAAATAATAAAACTAAATAAACTAGTAAATAAACTAATAACTAAATCAAACATATACAAAAAAGCCCCACTAATAAATTAACTAAAAATAAACTAAACTAATAAAACTAGTAAAAATTAAGCTAAACCTAAACTAATAACTAAAACTAAACTAATAAACTAATTAAACTAAACCATAATAAATAACTAACTAATAATAATAACTAGCTAATAAACCTAAACCCTAAACATAACTAACCTAATAAATAACTAACTAATAATAAAACAAAACCCAATAACTAAAATAATAAAAACTAAACTAAGTAAACTAAAACTAATAACTAATAAACCTAAACTAATAAACTAACTAAATAACTGATAAATAACTAATAATTAAACTAAAATAATAAACTAATAAACTAACTAAATTTAATAATAAACTAACTAAATAATAATAACTAAAATTAATAATAAAATTAAAAAAACTAATAAACTAAAACTAAATAATTAATAACAACTAACACTAAACTAATAAACTATTAATAAACTAAACTAAATATAACTAATAACTAAACTAATAATAATAAAAAAAAACTAAATAATAATAAATAATAAATAAACGAATAAAATAAACTTAACCTAATAATAATAAACAAACCTAATAAACTTAATAATTAATAATAATAAACTAATAAAACTAAATAAACTAATAATAAATAACTAATAATAATAATAAATAAACTAAACTAAATAATAATAAAAAGACACTAAATAATAATAAAACATAATAACATAAAAAACTAAACTAAACTAATAATAATAATAAACTAAATAAATAATTAAAATAAAACTAAACTAAACTAAAAAACTAATAAATAATAATAAACTAAATAAAACTAATTAATAAAACTAATAATAACTAACCAATAATAACTAAACTAACTAAATAAATAACTAATAACTAAACTAACTAAAATTAATAAACTTATAATAATATTAACTAAAACTAATAATAATAATTATTATTATAATAATAATAATAATAATAATAATAATAATAATAATAATAATAACTATATAAACTAAACACTAAAACCCTAAACCTAAATTAATAAAACTAATAATAATAAAACTAATAATAACAAACTAAACTAATGTAAAAACAAGTAATAAGTAAACTAATTCAACTAATAATAATAACTAAATAAAAACTAAAAAAATAATAAACTAATAATAAAACTAAACTAAAACTAACAAATAACCAAATAATACAACCTAATAAAATAATAAGTAATAAACTAAAAACCTAATAATAACTAATAAAAAATTAAAACTAATAATAAACTAAATAAAATTAACAATAAATAACTAATAATCTAAAACTAATAACTAATAAACTAATAAAGTAATCAACAAACTAACTAAAAAACTAACTAATAAAACTAAACTAATTAATAAATAAACCTAAACCCTAATAAATAATAAACATTAAAAAATTACTATAATAAAAATAATAATAATAATAATAATAATTAAATAAACTAAAACTAAACCTAAACCTAAACTAATAAACCATAAAAACTAACTAATAAATAAACATAATATTAATTAAACCTAATAAACTAACTAATAACTAATAATAAACTAATAATAAAACACCTAAGTAAAAAATTTTTTAATAATTAACTAATAATAATAACTGATAAAATAAAAACTAAAATAACTAAACTAATAAAGCTAACAAATAAACTAATAATAATAATAATAAAACTAACTAACAATAACTAAACTAATAAAAATTAATAATAATAATAATAATAATAATAATAATAACTAATAACTAACTAAACTAATAATAATAATAAACAAATAATAAACTAACTAATAAATAACTAAATAATTAAACCTTAAACCCTAACTAAATAAATAAACTAAATAATAATAACAAAACTAATAATAATAAACATAAACTAATAATAATAATAAACCATAGAAAAAAAAATAAACTAAAATGAAACTAATAATAAACCAACTAACTAAACTAATAATAATAATAATAATAAACATTAAATAACTAATAATAACTAATAAAAAACTAAACCATAAACTAAAATAAAAAACTAATAATAATAAACTAATAAACATAAACCCATAACTAAACTAATAAAACTAATAAACTAATCTAATAAACTAATCAATAAACTAACAAAACTAAACTAAATAAATAACTAACTAGCTAATAATAACTAAACTAATTAATAATAACTAATAAATAAACTAAAAAAAACTAAACCCCAATAAACAAACTAAAAAAATAAACTAATAAACTAAACCTAAAACACCCTAAACTAACCTAAAATAATAATAACTAAAACTAACTAAACTAAACAGTAAACTAATAATAAACTAATAATAATCTAAAACTAATAAAACCTAATAATAACTAATAAACACTAAACCTAAAACTTAAACGCTAAAAGTAAACTAAATCCTATTATTGGGTGATTTCAGGATTCCTCGTGTTCTTGGTGAGTTTTTGGTGCTTTCTCTCTTATTCCCTATAGATTCTGGTCAGATCTCGACTTGTTCTTATCACGCGTGACTCATGGTATTGGCTTCTTCAAATCCATGGGTAAATCCATGTGACGATGGATCCCACTAGGGCATCCGATTTTTTGGGTATCCTCTAAATTACCTACTATTACTAAATCTTTCAAGAGGCTTTAGGCGGTAAGAATTCCTCAGACTCCTTTGAATTTGCTTCATATGACTTTTAAAAGTACTACAATTATGATTGAGGATATTGAAAGATTATGAGCCTTTTGCTTTTCTTTGATTGGAAAGTTTTCATTTAAACAACCAAAGAAAGAAGATATTCATTATTTTTTTAGCTTAAATTTATCGGTTCTTTTATATTGGGTGATTGATCCAAGGCATGTTCGATTAAACTTTCTAATGACCTTGATTACGAAGAGTTTTTCTAGGTGTTCTTACTATGTTTTATTTGTCAAATGTATTCAAGTGGGCCTATGTTTGATGTTAATGAAGAGTCTCCTATTGTTCCCATTTGGATTTCTACACCTAACTTGTGGATTCATCTATTTAATCATCGAATTTTTTTTGGTATAGGGTTGATATTTGGTTAGCCTTTGTAAGTTGATCAAGCAACAGCTGCTTCTTCTAGATCGTATGTTGCTAGAATTCTTGTAGAGATTGATATCACTAAAAATACCTGAAATAAATTTAGTTGGGTTCAAAAAATTGTGATTATTTTTAGAAAGTTGTTTTTGAGAACTTTCCCATTTTTTTATAATCATTGTAAGATTCATGGATGAGTAGCTTTACTCTTAGAGATAAAATGCGAAATGAGTATGTTCAGGAAAAAGTTGGAGTAGCTCCAGTGGCAGATAAGATTAGAGAGAGTCACCTTAGATGGTTTGTCCACATAAAGCGTCGGTCGTTCGATGACCCGGTTAGGAGAGTAGATGCATTAGATTTGCCTTATGTTAAGAAAAGTAGAGGTAGACCTAAAAAGACTTGGTTAAGATGTATAAAAAATGACCTTAATATACGAATTAAATGATAATTTGACACATAATAGGACACAATGGAGATGAAGGATTCATGTATTTACTTAGTGGGATAAAGGTATATTATTGTTGTTGTTATAAGATTCATGGGCATGAAATTTAATGCTTTATTGCTCATCCTCTCTTAGGAAGAAAATCACCAGTAAGAATTCAATTGTTGAAAAAACTGATTTTCCTCTCAAGTTGGATAAAAGAAAATATTCTTTACAAAATTTTGATGTTTTGCAAAAATAGATTTCTGAATCTTCTTAAAAAGTTTTACCTATTAATGACTTGTCTAATGCAGAAGATAATTTTGATGTTTTTGAAAAGGTTTTAACTAATAATCATGCTCTAAGTGTTTATTTTGATGATATTGTTAAAGGGAAGACTTTATAGGCTGTGGTTAATGATTCTAATGGTTTGGATGTTGTGCATAAAACCTTTCATAATGATGGTTCTAATATTATTGGTGCTAACACCATTTCTTCCAATCAATTGGATGTTGTTTCTCTTTCTCCTATGTCTACTTTAGATCATGGGAAAGAGACTATTTCTTTGCTTCTTTGATTGAGAATGGTGGTGAAAAGAATGTTCTTATTTTTGATATTTTAACTTCTAGTCCTGACAATCTTGTTAATATTGGAGATCCTTCTTTTAAAAAAAAATATTTAGATACTTGTGACAATTCTCTCATTATGAATAGTTCTATTTTGGTTCAAAATTATGGTTCTTTTATGGCTGGTAGTTATGTTTAGAATTTTGGTAATATGCTATGTGTTTTAAGGATTTGAATCTTATTTTAATTCCTTACTTTAAAATTATCAAAATCTAGATTCCGCTTCTCTTGCTTCTTTTATGAATGAAGACAGGGAGGAAACTCTTCAGATTTTATTGGAAGGTGAAAATATTGATAATTATCTTCTTAATAAAGCTATTTCTGCTCCTTCGATCACTTCTGATTCTAAAATGCATACTATTTATAATTTTTCTTTATCTAATGTTGTGGATGATTCTGAATGCTCTTCTTTGAAACTGATTGGTTTTGCTAATCCCCATGTTTTTTATAACAATATTGATTCATTTTTGGATGGAGATTTTTTGGAGAAAGGGCATGGTTATAAAACTATTTAAAGAAAAAAAAGTGTTCAGATTTATGCCCCTCCTCACTTGTCGAGAGATACTCGTTCAAAAGCTTCATGGAAATAATCTCTTCTGTCCTTGGGAGGTTTTTGCTTTTGGTTGGTTTTTTCTCTATTGGTTGAGCTTTTGCTATTTGTTTTCTTGCTAGTTGGAGTATTGGCTTCTTGGCTAATTTTCCTCCTTCTGGCTTGGTGTTTATGGCTTCTTGTTTGTTAGTTTTTTTTTGGGTGCCCTTTGAGTGGTTGGTTTTGTGCTGGTGTCTTTGTTTCTGTTGGCTTGCCTTTTTTGGTTGGTGCTTTTTCTCTCTTTGTTGGTGGTAGGTTGGGCTTTTTTCCTAGCATGGGGTTTGCCCATTGGTTGGCTATTTCTCAAGCTATTTACTTTTGCTTTTGCTGGCCTTCTTCTTTTTTTTTTGTTGGTTGGTTTGGTTTGGTTCACTTGCTCTTTCCTGGGATATTTTTCTTGGGTGCTCTATTGTTTGGCTTCTCTATTGGCTGTTTCCTTTCTTTTGGTTGGTGCCTTGGTGGCTTTGGATTAGTGTTGTTCTGGGCTCTATTTGCTTTATCTTTGAGGGATCTTTTTTTTTTAGGTTGTGAGCTTCTTTTCTCCCTCTTTTTTAAGAGGTGTTCATATTTGGTTTAGTTGGGATTGTCTTATGTTAAGTTTATATGTTGCTCTCCTCTCTCTTTCTATTTCTTTAGCTTCACTTTTTCTTTGGCTAGCTGGCTATTATGATAGGTTTATATTTTTCTTTGGCTGGCATGGCTATGATGATATGATGGATTTTTTCCATGATATTTTTTTAACTTGTGAATTTTCCTATTTGTAACCCTTCTTTGAAGCTGGATGCACTTATGATTTGATGCCCCACATTATTGTGATTATCCTTCTTTCCTCATATCTGAGCCTGAGTTTTTATCTCTTTATTTTTTTTGATCTCCTTCTGGATGAGATTTCTTGCAGGTTGTAGGCTCTCTTTTTCAGTTGGTCTCTTCTTCTTCTTAGAGGGAGCTACAGTTTTACAGATGGTCTCTTTTTTCTTAGATGGTTGGAGTTATCTTCAGTTGCAGATTGCGGGTTTCCTTTTCTTATGGATCTTCATCTCTTTGGAGGTTCTTTTGGAGCTCCATGGATTCTTCCCCTTTGTTGTCTTTTGCTTGGCTTTTTTAGTTTTGCCTTTGCTTTTTTTTTCTTTATTGCTCTTTGATGTATTAGTTTAGGGACTAAACTCTTTAGGATTCTCCTGTAGCTCATTTGAGAACTAGTTTTTTTTTTGAGTTTAGTCTCTAATATGCTCTTCTTGTACCTATTTTTCTGAGCAATTATTTCCTTTTAGTTAAAAAATAACCCTAAACCCTAAACCCTAAAGTCTAAATACTTAACCCTAAACCCTAAACCTTAAACCCTAACCCTAAACCTTAAACCCTCAAACCGTAAACCCTAAAACACTAAACCCTAAACCCTAAACCCTAAACCCTAAAAACCTAAAAACCTAAACCTAAACTAAATAAAACCTAAAAGTAAAATAAATAGGAAAACCTAAACCTAAATAAAATAAAATAAAAATGAAATAAAAACCTAAACTAAAACCTAAACCTATAACTAAAAATAAAATTAAATAATAAATAAAAATAAACTAAAATAAAATAAATAAAACCTAAACTAAAGTAAAAAAAATAATTTGGCCTAAGAATAAAAAAACCTAACTAAAATAAAACTAATAAAATAAAATAAAATATACCTAAAATAAAATTAAATAAAACTAAATAAAAACCTAAAAATAAATAAAAAATAAAACCTAAACCCTAAATTAAAACAAACTAAATCTAAAATAAAAATAAAATAAACAAAATAAAATAAACCTAAACTTAAACTAAAATAAATAAAACCTAAACCTAAACCTACAATAAACTAAACATAAACCTAAACCAAAACTAAATGAAATAAAAAAATTAAAAATAAACCTAAGCCTAAACTAAAAAATAAACCTAAAATAGAAAATAAAACCTAAACCCAAAAAATAAAATAAAAATAAAACTCAACTAAAAAATAAACCTAAACCTAAAAATTTAAACTAAAATAAAAACCCTAAACTAAAAATAAATAAACCTAAAATAAATAAACTAAACTAAATAAAAATAAAAAATAAACCTAAATAAAATTAAAAATATTATAAACTAAAATAAATAAAAAATAAACTATATAAACTAAATAAACATAAACTATTGGTTTACTTAATTTTAAAAAAAAAAACAAAATACCTAAACCCTAAATCCCAAAACGTAGACCTACTAAACACACTCAACCCAAACCCTAAACCCTAAACCCTAACCCTAAACCCTAAACCTGAAAAGCATAAACCCTAAAACCCTAAACCATAAACCCTAGACCTCGGTTAAGCTAATTTTTATGAAAGGTTATCTTAAAGAAGTCAGCAAAGATGTTGTGAAATACAAAGTTGGTGCTCCTGCCCATGTTGGTCTTGTTGCACCTATTGATGTTATGGTTCCTCCAAGCAACACTAGTCTGGATCCTTCACAAACTTCTTTCTTCTAGCTTCTCAACATCCCAACTAAGATTAACAAGGGTACTATTGAAATTATCACCCTAGTTGAGCTGATTGAAAAAGGCGATAAAGTGGGATCCTCAGAGGATTCTCTCCTAAAAGGGATTAGGCTATTCTCTTATGGCCTTGTCATCTAGTTTGTGTATGATGATGGTTCGATGTTCAGTCCTGAGGTGCTTGACCTCATTGAAGATGATCTCATCGAGAAGTTTTTGGCAGGCCTTTCAATGATCACTTCTCTTTCACTGGCCCTATTTTATCCCACCCTTGCTACAATGCTCCACATGTTCATCAATGCTTACGAGAATGTCCTCGTCATCACAATTGCCACTGATTACACATACCCACTGGACAAGAAGGTTAAGGAGTATTTGAAGGATCCTAAAAAATTTGATGTGCCTCTTGGCTTCTACTACTCATCTTCTTCTACTACTCATTCAGTAGTGAGAGCCTCTTGAGGAATTTGATGATGATGTGGGTTTGATTATTACTAAGCTTTGTTGGCCTTCATAAAATAAAATTTTATTGTCTCTAGAGTTAAATCATTTTGTGAAATATTATTTTTGTGAATTTTTTAATTGCATTTTATTTTATCATGTTTTATTAGTTGTTAGAGGATAATGTCTTGTTTGATTTGGTAATTTCTTGTTTATTATGGAATCATTTGAGTTAAAAAAACAAAAAAAAAACTCTAAACCCTAAACCCTAAACCCTAAAAGCTAACCATAAACCCTAAACCCTAAACCCTAAACCCCAAACCCTAAACCTAAACCTAAAGTAACTAAATAAATTAAAAAATAAACCTAAACCCTAAAACCTAATAAACCTAAACCTAAACCTAAACCCTAAGAAAGTGCAGAACCATGATGACAGGAACATCACCGTCAACCAAGCTCAATCTAGATCTTGTGGTGGAGGCGAAGGTGGAGTCGGCTGTTATGGAGGTGGTGGTTAGATCTGGTGGTGTTGGTGGATATGGAGGTGGTGGTCGGAGCAGTGGTGGTTGTGGAGGCAAGAGGAGCAACGGAGGTTACATCTATGGTGGTGGCAAAATGAGATATCGGGGATATGATGGTGGATCTTGCTGCTCGAGAGGCCAAGGTGGTTTTGATGGGAACTGTAGAAACTAAAGAATGACCGATCCGATCTGCTACTTATGGAACTATGTCTTTAAAATAGAGAAGGTCTAGTTATCTAAGGTTTTCATTTTCTCTATGTGTGCTTATTTTTTATCTATGTCATCTCTTGTGTCTTAGAAAACATGGTGTGTTACTTGGTTGATGAAATCGAAAAGAAGACATGTTGAATATGAATTTGTTCTCTATTAACAAAAATTCAAAAACCTGAAACCCTAAACCAAAACCTGAACCCTAAACTTAAATCCTAAATCCTCCCAACAAAAAATTAAAAAACTAAAATAGCTAACCTCAAACTCCACACCTAAACTATAATCTTAAACCCTAAACCCTAAACCCCCACCTAAATCCCACCAAAACCACTCCCAAACCTAAATCCACCTAAACCCTAAACCCTCCACAAACCATAAACCCTAAAGCTCCTAAATTATAAACCCTAACCTACCCATCCCTAAACCCTAAACCACCCTCTTACCTCCCAACCTAAACCCTAAAATACTACCTACCTAAACCAAATTAAACTTAAAATAAAATAAATAAATAAAACATAAATAAAATAAAATAAAATAAAATAAAACCTAAATAAAAAAATAAACCTAAAATAAAATAAAATAAAAAAAATACTAAAATAAAATAAATAACTAAACTAAAATAAAATAAAACAATTAAAAACATAAATAAAATAAAAACTAAACATTTAATAAAAATAAAATAACCTTAAAATAAAACAAAATAAAAACTAAATAGAAACCTAAACCTGGAAAATAAACCTAATAAAAAATAAAACCTAAAACTAAAAATAAATAAACCTAAAATAAAATAAATAAAATAATAAAATAAACCTAAACATAAACTAATATAATTAAAACTAAAACCTAACCTAAAATAAACTAAACGTAAATCTAATCCTAAACTTAAACTAAATAAAATAAAATAAACTAAAAATAAACCTAAACCTAAATTGAAAAATAAAACATAAAAATAAACCTAAAATAAAAACCTAAACCTAAACCTATAAAAATAAAATAAACACCTTAACCTAAACCTACAAATAAAAAATAAAGTCTAAACCTATTAAAAAAATAAAACTTAACTAAAAAATAAACCTAAACATAAACCTAAACCTAAAAAAATTTAGAATAAAGAACCAAAACTAAAATAATTAAACCTAAACTAAATAAACTACACTAAATAAAAATAAAAAATAAACCTAAATAAATATAGAAAATAAAATAACTAAAAGAAATAAAAAATTAACCTAAACATATTGATTTACTTAATTTTAAAGAAAAAACCCTAAACCCTAAATCTTAAACCCTAAACCCTAAACCCTAAACCCTAAAATTAACCCTAAACTACAATACTAAACCTACAATAGTAAACTATAAACCCTAAACCTTAAACCCTAAAGAACCCTAAACCCTAATTGTAAAACCTAAACCCTCAAAGCAAAAATCCTAAACCCTAACCTTAAACCTTAAACCCTAAACCCTAAACCCCAACCCTAAACATAAACCTAAAGTAACTAAATAAATTAAAAATTTTACCTAAACCCTAAAATAAATTAAACCTAAGCCAAAACTCTAAGAATGGGCAAAACATTGACATCAAGAACATCACCGTCAACTAGGCTCAGTCTGGATCTAGCGGTGGAGGCAAAAGTGGAGGCGACATTATGATCATGGTGGGGATCTAGAGGTCTGTGGTGGATATGGAGGTGGTGGTGAGCATGGTGGTTATGGAGGTGGGGCCGGCAGTTACCTGGTGGTGGCGGAGGGAGAGATTAGGGATATGATGGTGGATCCCGCAACTCGAGAGGCCGAGGTGGTTCTATTGGGAACTGGAGAAACTAAAAAATGGCCGATCCAATCTACTACTTATGGAACTATGTCTTTATAGTAGAGATGGTTCTAATTATCTAGGGTTTTTTATTTGCTCTATGCATGCTCATTTTTTATCTATGTCCTCGCTTGTGTCTTAAAAAACTTGGTGTGTTACTTGGTTGATGAAATCAAAAAGAAGATATGTTAAACTTGAATTTGTTCTCTATCTAAAAAAATATAACCAAAAACCTTAAGCTAAAACCTGAACACTGAACCTAAAACCTAGACCCTAAATCCCAACAAAAAAATAGTAAAAAAAAAAAAACCCCTAGCCCTAAATCATAAAACCTAAAACTAACTCTATCCCATAAACTTACAACCCTAAATACTAAACCTTAAACCCTAAAACTCTAATCCCTCAACTCTAAACCCTAAAAACCTCAAAACCTAAACCTAAACTAAATAAAACCTAAAATTAAAATAAATAAAAACCTAAATAAAATAAATAAATAAATAAAAAACCTAAACTAAAACTTGATCCTAAAACTAAAATATAATAAAATAAAAAATAAAATAAACTAAAATTAAACAAATGAAAACCTAAACTAAACTAAAAATAAAATAAACCTAAGAATAAAACCGAATAAATAAAACTAAACATTAAATAAAAATAAAATAAAATAAAAACTAAAGAAAAATCCAAACCTAAAAAAATAAACCTAAAAATAAAACTTAAAAATAAATAAAAATAAAATCTAAACTCTAAACTAAGAAAAAAACCTAAAAATAAAATAAACAAAATAAAATAAACTAAACTTAAATTAAAATAAAAAAAAAACCTAAACTAAATAAAATAAAATAAACTAAAATAAACCTAAACCTAAACTAAAAATAAAACCTAAAATAAACCTAAAATAAAACCTAAAACCAAAACCTAAAAATAAAATAAAACCTAAACCTAAAATAAAATAAAACCTAAACTAAAATAAAATAAAATAAAACTACTAAAAAATAAACCTAAACCTAAACTTGAACCTAAAAATAATCTAAAATAAAACCCTAAACTAAAATAAATAAACCTAAAATAAATTAACTAAACTAAATAAAAATAAAAATAAACCTAATTAAAAATATATAATAAAATAAAATAAATAAAATAAACTAAATAAACTTAAACCTTTTGTTTTTATTTTAAAAG
Source organism: Cymbidium sinense (assembly GCA_021442155.1). Lineage (NCBI taxonomy): Eukaryota > Viridiplantae > Streptophyta > Magnoliopsida > Asparagales > Orchidaceae > Cymbidium > Cymbidium sinense. The sequence goes on along the minus strand of JAKCPB010000869.1, from coordinate 57,659 downwards.
TATATAAAAAACCCTACACTAAGTCCTAAACCCTAAACCCTAAACAATAATAATATTCCTAAACCCTAAACCCTAAATCTACAACACTAAACCTACAACCTTAAACCCTAAACCCTAAACCCTAAAAAACCCTAAACACTAAATCGTAAACCTTAAACCCTAAACCCTTAACCTTAAATCGTAAACCTTAAACCCTAAACCTTAAACCCTAAACCCTAAACCTTAAAACGTAACCCTGAATCCTAAACCCTAAAAGCATAAACCTTAAACCCTAAACCATAAACCCTAAACCCCGGTTAAGCTAATTTTTACAAAAGGTGATCTTAAAGAAGTCAACAAAGAGGTTGTGAAATACAATGTTGGTGCTCCTATCTGTGTTGGTTTTGTTGCACCTATTGATTTTGTGGTTCCTTCAGGAAACATTAGTCTGGATCATTCATAAACTTCTTTCTTCCAGCTTCTCAACATCCCAACTAAGATAAATAAGGGTACTGCTGAAATTATCACCCGATTGAGCTGGTTAAAATAGGCGATGAGTTGGGATCCTCAAAGGCTGCTCTCCTCACAAAGCTGGGGATTAGGCCATTCTCTAATGGCCTTGTCATCCAGTCTATGTATGATGAAGGTTCGGTGTTCAGTCTTGAGGTGCTTGACCTCACTGAAGATGATCTCATTGAGAAGTTTTTAGCAGGCCTTTGAATGATCACATCTCTCTCACTGGCCCTCTATTAAACCACCCTTGCTGAAACACCCCACATGTTCATCAACACTTACAAGAATGTCCTCGCCATCGTGATTGCTACAGATTACACATACCCATGGGCTGAGAAGGTTAAGAAGTATTTGAACGATCCTAGTAAATTTGATGTGGCTACTACGCCTGATGCTTCTGTTACTCCTACTGTAATAGTGGAAGAGAAGAGGGAAGAGCCTGCTGAGGAATCTGATGATGATATGGGTTTCACCTTATTCGACTAAGTTTTGTTGGCCTTCTACAAAATCAAATTTTATTATCTTTGGGAGTTAAATCATTTTATGAAATACTATTTTTGTGAAGTTTTGAATTACGTTTTATTTTATCCTATTTTATTAGTTATTAGAGGATAATGTCTTGTTAGATTTGGTAATTTTATATTTGTTATGAAATAATTTGAGTTAAAAAAATCCTAAACCCTAAACCTTAAACCCTAACTATAAACCTTAAACCCTAAACCCTAGCTGAGAACCCTAAACCCTAAACCCTAAACACTAAATCTAAACCTAGAGTAACTAAATAAATTAAAAAATAAACCTAAACCCTAAAACCTAATAAACCTAAACCTAAATCTAAACCCTAAGAATGGGCAGAACCTTGACAGTAGGAACATCACCATCAACCAAGCTCAGTCTAGATCTGGTGGTGGAGGCGAAGGTGGAATCAGTAGTTATCATAGTGGTGGTGGGGTATCTAGAGGTTCTGGTGGATATGCAGGCGGTGGTCAGAGCAATTGTGGTTATGGAGGCGGGAGGAGTGACGGAGGTTACAGCGGTGATGGTGGCGGAGGGAGAGATCTGGGATATAATGGTGGATCCCGCTACTCGAGAGGCTGGTGGTTTTGATGGGGCTGAGAAAGCAAGAATTGTCGATCCGATCTGTTACTTCTAGAACTGTGTCTTTATAGTAGAGACAAATCTATTTATCTAAGGCTTTTGATTTGCTCTATGTGTGCTCATTTTTATCTAACTCATCGCTTGTGTCATAGAAAACTTGGTGTGTTACTTGGTTGACGAAATCCAAAAGAAGAAATGTTGAATATAAATTTTTCCTATGTTAAAAAAACTAAAAACCCTAAACCCTAAACTAAAACCTAGACCTTAAAATAAACCCTAAACCCTAAACCCTAAACCCTAAACCCTAAAAAAAATAAAAATAAAAAAAACCCAAACCTTAAACTGTTAACCCTAAAACTAACCCTAAACCTACAATCATAAACCCAAAACTCTAAACCCTAATACCCTAAACCCAAAACCCAAAATCCTAAACCCTAAACCCTAAATCTTAAACTCTAAACCCTTAACCCTAAACCCTAAACCCTAAAACCCTAAACCCTAAACCCTAACTCTAAACCTTAAACCCTAAACCCAAAACCCAAAACCCTAAACCTAAACCTAAAGTAACTAAATAAATTATAAAATAAACCTAAACCCTAAAACCTAATAAACCAAAACCCTAAGAATGGCCAGAACTTTGACGGTAGGAAAATCATACAATCGCTGATAGATGCAATGGAGGTGAAGTTGGAGGTGACGATTATCGCAGTGGTGGTGGGGGATGTGGAGATCCTAGTGGATATGGAAGTGGTGGTCAGAGTAGTGGTCGTTGTGGAGGCAAGAGGAGCGATGGAGGTTACTGTTGTGGTGGTGGCAGAGGGTGAGATCGGGGATATGATGGTGGATCCCGCTACTCGAGAGACTGAGGTGGTTTTAATGGGAACTAGAGAAACTGTAGAACGATCGATCCATTCTACTTCTTATGGAACTGTGTCTTTATAGTAGAGACGGTTCTAATTATCTAGGGTTTTTGATTTCCTCTATGCGTGCTCATTTTTTATCTATGTCATAAATCTTAAAAACTTGGTGTGTTACATGGTTGATGAAATCGACAAGAAAAAAATGTTGAATCTGAATTTGTTCTCTATTAAAAATAACTAAAAATCTTAAACCCTAAACTAAAACCTAAACCATAAACCTAAAACCTAAACCCTAAACCCTAAACCCTAATAATAAAAAAATAAAAAATAAAAATAAAAAAAATCCTAACCCTAAAACTAACCCTAAACCCTAAACACTAAACCCTAAACCTACAACCATAAATCCTAAGCCCTAAACCATAAATCCATAAACCTAGAACCCAAAATGCAAAACCTTAAACCCTAAACCATAAACCCTAAACCACAAAACCTAAACCCTAAATCCTAAATACTAAAACACAGGCCTAAACCCTAAACACTAACCCTAAACCCTAAACCCTAAAACCCTAACCTAAAACCCTAAACCTTAAACCCTAAAAAAAAAAAAACCCTCTCCCTCTTGGCTGCGCTCCCTCTCTGGCGATTTTGTGTTCCCCTCGGTGGATTGGCCATTCTTGGGTAATTGGCCGCTTCTCTGCGTGCTTCTCTCGGCCTGAGCACGCATATCGGGCTCCCCCGTATGTGACGTCCTTGGATTAGAGCAATGGTAGCTCGATCTCGTGAATCTTGGTCGCCTCTCGGCCAGCACCGACTTTGCTCTCTCGACTCTGGTTTTGGATTTGATTACACCTGTTAATGCACCTGTTATTAAATCATTCAAAGATGCTTTATCTGGTAAGATCCCTAGCTCGAATGCTTCGATTAATCTCATTTCGACATCTTATCATGGATTACCGGTAGTAATGTGTTCAAATCAGGATGTTGAGAAACTTGCTAAGCCCTTCGAGTTCGCTTTGGTGGGTAAATTCTCCCTTAGACGCCCAACTCTTGATAATATTCACTCTTTCTTTCATAGTTTAAAATTATCGGATACTTTCTCTATCGGGCTGATCGATCCCCGTCACATTCTTATTCAACTCTCAAATGATTTAGATTACTCATGGGTTTTCGCTCATCATTCTTACTTTGTACATAATTTTCAAATGCGGCTATTGAAATGGTCGCCCCTCTTTGATGTCAAAGAGGAATCTCCCATTGTCCCTCTTTGGCTTGCTTTTCCTAACATGCGAATACATTATGTCACTCATCAAGTTTTGTTTCTTTGTTGGCGACCTTTTTTGGTAGGCCTCTCCAAATAGACCAAACAGCGGCACTAGATCTAGGCCATCAGCTCATATTCTCATTGAGATAGACATAAAAAAAAATATCCCAAAGAGGTTTGGATTGGCTCAAAAATTTGAATATAGTCAAAAGTCAAATTGAAAATTTTCCTCTTTTGCACTCACAAGATTCACAGACACGATCACTCAAAATGCTTTGTGCTTCATCCTAATCTCAAAAAAATTTAGAATATGAATACCATTAATGGAACTGGGAAAACCAATACTCTAGCATATGTGCCTAAAGATACTCAAAAGAACCTCTCCTCCCTACACCTCCTACTGATCAGTCTAGTGGAAAACACTCTGACCTTGGTACTAAAATAGCCATTGAGGGGTGTGATGATACCAATGGAAATTTACCTAACCTCACCCCTGCTAGTAATAATCTAGTTTCCCACGATAGTTCTTTGCTTCATTTAAATCCTCTGAAAATCTGGTAGCCTTATATTGGACAATTAAACAATTTGAATGGGAATCATATAATGGACCAAAATAATGACCCTATGGCTTGAACATATTGAGAAAGATATTTGTATTACGAATGGTGCAGAACTTCCCCATCTATTTCCCTTGAGTGATAATCAATTGAACCCAATTTCTCACACTTTATCCGATCGAAGAAGGTGAAATCCTCTTCTAAAACATTGATAGATTCTTCTACTATTCGGAACCCAAAATCAATCACTTTTATGGAGATAATTTGGATTGATAGACCCTTTCAAATTGCTAAAAATAAAAAAACCTACAAAATTTTCTAATAATAACTTCACTAGAACCACTGCTCTTCTTTCACCCCCCATAATGTGTCATCATTTCTCTCCTCTCTTTCCTTTCTTTTTCCTTTTCCCTTTTGGTTGTCCCCTTATGATTAATTTTCTTATTTGGAATATCCGGGGTTGTGGGTCTCTTCACCTGTCATGTCGTGTTAGAGTCTTTGTCGTGTTCATAATATCAAGTTACTTGTTCTTATTGAACCTTTCACTAATTCTTCTAAGATTGCTTTTGTCGCTAGATCCCTTGGTTTTCATAATTTCTTCTTCAATCTTAATAATAAAATTTGGTGCTTTTGGCATAACTCCATCACCATTTCCATCATTGATGATCTTCAGCTGGTAGGAACATCCTTTGGAATCACTTATGCACCTTCGCTTCCTCGGTTAACCTTCTCTGGTTGGTTGGAGGTGATTTCAATACTATCATAGCTAGTTCGGAAAGAAGGGGAGGATGATTTCCTAACCTTCATTCCATGGAGGACTTCTCAAATATGATCCTTGATTGCAATCGATGACATTGGTTTCCTTTGGGTCTAACTTCCGCATAACTCTAGACTTTGGCGACATCTTGATAGGACCCTCTTTAATTCTCTTTGGATCAATCGTTTACTACCATTATTGAGCATTTGAGTAGAACTTTGTCGACCATGCTCCTCTTTTGATTTCCTTCAAAATCCCCCTCTACTCCCTCTCCTTTTGATTTCAAAATATGTGGACCCAACATAGTGTCTTCACCAATGTCGCTCTCACTAATTGGATGGCCCGTTTTCTGGATAATTTTAAAGGTATGACTCGTCTTTGGCTTAAGCTCAAAAGACTTAAACAAAATCTCAATTGGTGGAACAAACACATTTTAAAAAACCTTTTTCAAATCTTAAAGCTATGGAACAAGAGGTTTGTTCTCTTGAAGAGGCTCTCAAGTGATCCTAGTAAACTTGAGGAGTTGAACATTGCCAAGAATAACTTAATTATCAAAACATGGAAGAAACCTATTGGCATCAAAAGTGCAAACAAACATATTCATGGTGACGAAACACAGTATTTTCATGCCATTTGTAATAAATGGAAAGACTTAAACTCGATTAAGAAAATTAAGAACTCTAATGGTGAATGGATAGATAACAATGATATTAAGGATTCTATCATACATCATTTCCAAACTTTATTAATCCGTTCGGGAACTTTATCAAACACCCATCTTATCCCTTCTATGATTAACGTGAGGATAATCATTTACTCACTATGTGTCCTTAGAAGGAGATTAGTAATACTCTTAAGAACATGAACACTCATTCTGGCCTATCGACCCACTTCTTTTCAGCATTATTGGCCATTTATTAAAGCGACCTAGTTGATCTGTTATTGATTTCTTTGATGGCAATCCTATTCCCAAATACTTTTCAAGCACTTCTATTGTCCTTATTTCCAAAACTAACAATCCACGAATCTTGGGGTGATTTTAGACCATTAGTCTTTGCACCTTTTTCAAAACTCATTGCTAAATTAATAAATAATGCAGCCTTTGCTTCCTAAAATCATCTCCCCAAATCAAAGCGGTTTTATTAAACGAGCAATATCGATAATATTCTTCTTGCTTAAGAGCTAGTTCATGACATTGATGTCCCTTCTAGAGGAGGCAACATCTTATTCAAAGCGGACATCACTAAAGCCTTTGACAATCTCTCATGGGATTTTCTCTTTCAAATCTGAATTTGTTTGGTTTTTTCTTATAGTTTTATCACGGATTATAAAATGGTGTATCACGATATGGTTTTGATTATCATGAATGGTGAGTCCATAGGTTTCTTTCCTTCTAGCCATGGTTTGAGGCAAGGTGACCCACTATCACCTTCTCTTTTTATCATCGCTATTGAATACTGTCAAAGCCTTAACGATCTTTTTAATAATCTAATGTCTTTTAAAACTCATGGAGGTTTCCCATTTCTCATCTTAGCTTTGCGATGATTTCATTATCTTCAGCTCCCTTCAACATGTTAAAACCATTAAGAACCTCTAAATGATTTTGGTAAAGTTAGTGGTCTTTTCTTAATGAAGGAAAATGGTTTTATTCCTTCAACTAAGATTCCTCCTAATAGACTTAACCAAATATCCGAATTACTAATTTTAAGCAAAATCAACTCCCTCTTAATTACCAGGCTCGCTTTTAAAGGCCAAAAAGATCACACCTTTTGATGATCTAAAAAATTTTTTAACAAAATTTGGTTTGGGAATTTCATTTACTCTCTTTTGGTGGTAGGCTTACCTTGATCAAGAGCACTCTAAATTTCATGCCTACATACCTTCTTCAAACCATTGTGTACCAACTCTACCATCAATAGAATTGGCGTCTCTTAAACAAATTTTTTGGGGAACCAATACCTCCTCTAAAAGAATGCCTTTGGTCATCTTGGTCTAAAAGTTGTGGTACTCTTGAAGGGAGGTCAGGATGTAAATCCATCAAAGAAGTTATCAATGCCTTCTCCTACAAACTTTGGTGGTATTTTAGGAGCAAAATAGTCTTTGGGCTAATTTCATGACTTCTAAATATTGCCGGGGTAAACATCCTCTCATTTGTCCCTTAAATCGTGATTCTCACTGTGTGGAAGACTTTGTTGTCAAATGGTATGTAGAATCCTTAATTTTTTGGGGCATAAACTCACAATTCTTTCTTTTGGCAAGACAAGCTGAGTGGTTGTGGATCCATTAATGACTTACTACACTCACTCCACTTCGCTATTAGAGTTAATTCATTACGGCAAAACCACAAGTGGAACACTAGTAAGATTCTTGATTCTATTCCTTCCACTTTCTTAAATATGATTACTAATATTCCTATCACTCCTAACAATCATGATCATTATCTTTAAGCTATCTCATAATGGGATTTCAACCTTAAAATGTGTGGCTTCACACTAAAGACACTGATTCTTCTATTGTGTTCTCCAAAATTTGGAATAATAATATCCCTCTTCTTACTCTATTCTAACTTGGCGTATCCTAAAAACTTTATTCTTGTTGACTCTTTATTGTGGGGTAAAGGGTTTTATTTACCCTCTAAATGTCAATGTTGTTCTCATATTGAGAATGTTAACCATGTTTTTGTTAATTGGGCTATTGCCTCTAAAATTTGGATTTGGTATGACGATCTATTCAACACTGTCAATTTTAATTATTCTTTTACTTTATATCAACTTCTTGAAGTTTACTTTGATAATGCAATTAAAGGTCATATTAAAATCATAATCGCCATTACTCTTATTTGGTTCATATGGATGGACGAAATGAAACTAAACATCATGGGATTCGTATGAATCACATGAGGATTACTAGAACTAAAACAAAATTTGTGACTTGTTTAAAACCAATTTAATTCATCACAAACATTTTAAAGGTGTAAATCAATAAATGGGTCTCAACCTTGACCGACTTACTATCGAAATGATAGAATGGTTTTGGAAAAATCTCTTGATCATATTATTAAAATTATCGATGGCTCTGTCTCATAATGGCTCACGGTTGTGGAGGCATTTTCAGGATTCTAAGGGTATAGTCCTATGTGCATTTGCTTATCCCCTTATTTCCGGCCTTGTCCCTTACAGCTTGAGCGTCCACAAAGCTCTAGAAATTTGTCTTCAAAATGGATGGCTCAATATTTGGATAGAGGTGGGCGCTCTTCTAGATTGACTTTTGACCAATATGAGCAGCGCTTGTTTGTACTACCTCCTCAAGAAAACTAGGGCTCTTCTCTCTCAACTGAATTTTACCATCACTCATGCTTGGTGTGAAGGTAATGCCTGTGCTGATTACCTTGCAAATTTGGGTGCGAGATTAGACAGTATCATCATAATTTTATGATCAATTTACATTACCCAAATACTTGCGTGGTCTGGTTAACTTGGACAATTTTGGGCTTCCTTACCTCAGAATCTAATTCTCCTCTTCGCCTCCCTTTTTTTTGGTTTTCTATTTCCTTGTCTTCTTTATGGATACTCCTCATAGATATCATTGTTGTCTTGTGCTCTTAGCCATGACTTGCTGCCTTTACCCCTTCTCCTTTAGTTGGAAGAATTCTATTTTTGGCATTTACAATATTATGGGGATGTTGAACTATATGCATCAATATCTTGAATTGGAACCCTTGAGCCTTGTGTTACTTGTTCTTGGTTTTCGTAATCCCACTTGGGACTTTAATTTCATTGATACATTCATTTCTAAACAGAGAGAATTAACCATTCTTTGGAGAAAGTTATCTTTTGATGGGCTTAGATTTTAGTTCTAACTTCTTTAACCTTTTTCTCTCGACAATATGGCTTGGAGCATTGCTACTACCTATGTTGCTTCTAGCAGATTAGTGTGCATTATCTTTGGTTGTAGTTTTATTTTGATGATTATAGTATTTCTTTGGTGATGCTTACATTCCTTGGGACTCTTTCCTCCTTAAAGGCCTAATTCATAAAGGTTTCAACACTTATCTTTGAAAGGATTTTGGTTGGTGTTGGGCTTGACTTTCATCTGTGTCTTTGCTTATATAATGCCTAACCTCGGTGCTTTCCTACAAGGGAAGAAATTGTAATACCACGGTCTCTTTTAATGGTTATTTTGGTGCGAAATCCTTGTCTTGGAATGGATTGGGCTTAATTACTTTTGGGTTTTGGAGGTTTCTTGCCATGGTTGTTTGTTGATTTGTTTGTTGATTTGGTTTTAATCCCTTGTTTCTATGATTTTTTACCTTCTGCTTCTCCACTGTTATTTTTGCCATCTTGCAACTCTTGTCTTAGCAAGTTGGTTTTGGACCTTTATTGTCTTAAAATTCTGCTTGATAATGATGTCTTCTTATCCCCCGCAGGAATGGATTTCCTTGTTGGCTGCTCCTTTTGGTTCTTACTGTGTTTACCCTCCTCTTTCTGTTTCATTTTATGCTCTTGTTGTTAACATTTGGGTTGATGTTGGACTTTACTACAATTATTTTCACCCTTCATGCTTTGAGGAGATCATGAAAATCATGAAGACCATTCTAATCTTCTCCTTATATGTAACCAATGGTCAATCCTATATGTACCTGATTATATTTGTCAATATCCTTGGCAATCTTGGCTTAATGTGACAAAGCGACACCTTTCTGTATTTGCTCTTAGATTGAGCACCTATTGGTTGCAATTTTCTTTATTCTTTGTTATTTTGCTAATTGGGATATCCCATCTCTACACTAATATCTCTTTTTGAAATGGAATTGTGTTATTTTTTCAATACTAGTCTTGCTGGTCTTGCTTCCCATGATCAGCGGGTTTGGAGTTTTCAAGGGATTATCATTGTGCATCTGGCTTGTAGGCCTTGCTTACTCGGTGGAAAATCCTTGAACTCATACAATTTTACTTTATATCCTTCTTAGTAATATTTCCTTTTCTAATGGTGTTAGTAAAATTGTCCATCTTCTATTTTCTAGATTCGATTACTGCACAGGATGTTGTTGCTTTTCCTTGCTATTGTTCTCCCATCCTATGCTATGATTGGAACATGTACAACTTGAAGCACATTTCTTTGTTATGCTTGGAATTAATCAATGATTTATCTTATATGCATAATTGGGTTATTGACAAACCTACTGGTTATTATTGTCATTACCCTTGGCTGGTTATGGTGAATAAGCATCCTGACACTGATTTGATTTCTCTGAATGTCACTTCTTGGATAGGCTTATGGTGGGGAGCTATTCATTATCTATCCTTTTCTTTACCTATATATTTTTATGGGTGGAATCTTGTGACTTGTTGGTTTTTGCCTTGTTGGTTGGCGTGGATTAATACCACCTTACTTCCACAGGGCTTTGGATTATTTTATGCAGTGAGTCTCTATTAAAGTTGTTGATTTCTTGGTAGATTTTGCTTTGAACCACCTTACTGGTTTATTTTATGCCTATCATTGGAATTCATTGATCTACCTTTTCCTCTTGTTTACTTCATCCTTTTTTTACGTCAAACTTGTATCTATTGTTTTGATTATCTTTGGATGAGTGGCATCATGGCAGCTAAGCGGTTTTGCTATTTTGGTCGTCTCTTGTCTTGGAGATTTACCTTTTGTTTTACATTGTCACCTCGTTGGCTCTTTCTTTGTTGGTTGTAGAATTTGGTCTCATGCCCGGTTCACATTCTTGTCTAATGGTGAGGGTTTTGGTGATCTCTCGATTTGCTACCTTCAGATAACTATTTTTATGCTTTATTTATTTGTTTATCTATTATTGCCATGTCTACTCGATTGAGGAGTTTTATGGCCAATTCTTTGTATCTTCCTATCTTAGATGTTGTCATCTTAGCATTCTTTGTTTTTACGGCTTTTAATGTTGAGACTCATTTCAATTCACTTGTTGATTTTTTTTTATGGCGGGTTCCAATGTTGTATTAGCTGTTTGGCTATTGGGGTTGGCTTTCTGATTGCCCGTGCAATTTATCGCCTATTTTTCGATTTACATCACTACCTCATTTCTAGCGGTTGTGCGTCTTATGCGTTTATAAGAATGAATATATTATTTAGTCCCTTCTATCTTGGATGTTGTTGCCTTTTCTTTGTCTTGTTCTTTGGATTGATTGTTGATGGATTATCGAATGGAGGCCACGAATCTATTGCTTTGCTCTAACTTTTTTTTGGTGCTTATTTTGGTTGGTTGCGGTTCATTCCCTATGTTGAGCTATCTTTATCTTCCTTTACTATTGCTTTTCCGGACATTAATAAGGGGATTATTTCACGGGTTGTTTCTCGCGAAAGATTCATTTACATATCATGTGATTGGGATGGTGTTAATTATAAGCTCATTGACTTATTTAGGTTTTGACAAGTTGTCTCCTCTGTAATTTTCTTATGGAGGGATTATATGCTGAACTAATTTCTTTCCTGAATATGGCTATTCATGAGATTCTAGCTAAGATGGCTCACTCACTTATGTTTATGTATTCTCATGTCAAGATGACTATATTGATGATATTTTCTTGAATGAGACTCCTTATCCTTGACTCTTAGCAATTACCTATATATTTTAGATATGATTTTGCTTAGGTTTGCGGTAATAAAGCTCACAAGAATATCAACAAGGTGCTACCTTCTCACAGTTTGTTGGCTATGATGATGCTGTGATGATCTCACTCCCTATTGGTTGGTAGTAGCTCATGTGATGTAACCTAACCCTTTAAAGTTTGGATGCTCATACTTGCATCATGGATGTGATTGAGCCAGCCTTCTCCATCACAATTCCTTACTAACATACTCATATTATGTTATTTTCCTAACTTTTTGTCGTATTAGTTCTAATCTCCCTCTTATTATAAATTTGCAAGTGATTCTCTCTCCTTCTTTTGCAGGTCTGCTCCAGATTATCATGCATTCCCACATCCTCCAGAGCATTGGCTTTAATCTTACTTTAGCTTATTATGTTAATCATCTTGTATCTTTTGATTATTTTTATGCTTTCTTTTACTCTTGGATGTACTTAGATAGGGGATTTACTCCTTAGGCTAATTGTAGCTCTTTGAGCAGTAGTTCTGGAGTTTACCCCCTTTTAAGGACCTTGTAACCCTCTTTTTGTGGCAATAAAATACCCCTACATGGGGCTTCCCCTAAAAAATAAAAAAAAATTAAAAAAAAAACTTAAACCCTAAAAACCTAAACCTAAATTAAATAAAACGTTAAAATAAAATAAAAAACTAAACATAAATAAAATAAAATAAAAACCTAAAACAAAAAATAAACCTAAACCTAAAAATAAAATAAAATAAAAAATAAAAAATGAACTAAAATAAAATAAATAAAAACATAAGCTAAATTAAAAAATAAAGTAAACCTAAGAATAAAAAATCAAAATAAAATAAAAACTAAATGTAAAATAAAAATAAAATAAATCTAAAATAAAAAAATAAAAACAAAATGAAGACCTAAACCTACAAAATAAATCTAAAAATAAATAAAAAGTAAAACCTAAACCCTAAACTTAAAAAAATTTAACCTAAAATAAAAATAAAATTAACAAAATAAAATAAACCTAAACCTAAACTAAAATAAACTAAACTAAAATAAATAAAATCTAAATCTAAACCTAAAATAAACTAAATAAACTAAACCTAAACCTAAACTAAATAAAATAAAAAAATTAAAATAAACCTAAACCTAAACTAAAAAACTAAAAAATAAAACAAAAAATGAAAACAAAACCTAAACATAAAAAAAATAAAATAAAACCAAACCTAAACCTTATGAAAAAACTTAAACTTAAAAAAATAATAATAAAAAAACTCAACTAAATAAATAACTAAACTAAACTATAAATAAAACTAAATAAACCCTAACTAAATAAATAAATCTAAACTAAATCTAAACTAAACTAATAAACTAAATGAAAATAAACTAAAAAATAAATAAACCTAAAAAAAATAAACTGGATAAAATAAATAAATAATAAAACTAAATAAACCTAAAATTCAACTAAACTACTAAACCCTAAAATAAATAAAAATAAACTAAATAGATTAAAATAAACTAAAATAAAACTAAACAAAATAAATAAATATATAAAATAAAATAAACTAAACTAAGAACTACACTAAATAAACTAAATAAAACCTAAACCTAAAATAAAATAAAATAAACTAAATAAATAACTCTAAACTAAATAAAATAAACAAGTATAAAACCAAACTAACAAACTTAACCTAAAAATAAACCTAAATATAAATATAAAATAAATAAAACCTAAACCTAAAATAAAATAAACCCTAAAATAAATAAACTTAAAATAAAATAATAAATTAAATAAAAATAACTAAATCAATTAAAACTAAACTAAACCTAAAATAAACTTAAACTCTAAACTAAAGTAAAATAAACTAAAATAAATAAAATAATTAACTAAGATAAAATAAATTAAATAAAATAAATAAAAATAAACTAAACAAAAAATAAACATAAATAAATAAACTAAATAAAAAATATACTAAATAAATAAATAAAGTAAACCTAAACAACACTTAAACCTAGATCCTAAACCCAAAATAAAATAAAACTAAATAAGCTAAACAAATAAAACCTAAACCCAAACCTAAATAAATAAACAAAATAAATAAACCTAAACCTAAACTAAAACCTAAATAAATAAATAAAAATAAAACTAAACCTAAACTAAATAAAACTTAAAAGTAAATAAACTTAAAAATAAAAAAACTAAATTAAATTAAAAGAAATAAACCTAAACATAAACTAAAAATAAACCTAAAAATAAACCTAAATAAACCTACATAAATAAACTAAATAAACTGAACTAATAAAATAAAAACTGAAATAAAAATAAATAAACCAAAACCTAAAAATAAAAAACCTAAACATAATAAACCTAAAGAAACCTAAATAAATATAAACCTAAACCTAAATAAACTAAACTACAAAATAAACTAAACTAAATAAACCTAAATAAAATAAATAAAATAAATAAACAATATAAAACTAAGCTAAAATAAAACTAAAACCTCAACCTAAATAAAACCTAAAACAAACTAAATTAAATGAAATAAACCTAAAAAATAAACCTAAACTAAAATAAACTAAAACTAAATAAAATAAACTAAAACTAAAAAAACACTAAAATAAATAAACTAAATAAAAAAATATAAACCTAAACTAAACCTAAATAAACTAAACTAAATGAAATAAAACCTAAACTAAATAAAAAATGAAAATAAACTAAAATAAAAATAAAACCAAAATAAACTAAAAAAAAATAAACTAATTAAAATAAAATAATAAAATAAACTTAAATAAACCTATAAGAAATTAAAATAAAACACTAAAAATAAATTAAACAAAATTAAAACAAAGGATTAAAACAAAACAAAAAATAATGACCTACTAACATAGCTAAAACTGAGCTAAACATAAAGATAAAAGATAAAATAAACCTAGGCTGAGCTAAACCCTTTTTTTTAAAACCCTAAATCCCAACCTAAACCACAAACTGGCAGACCTAGCCATAGGCCCAACTAGAAGGTGTGGTGTAAACCCTAAACCATAAACCCTAAATTGTGGACTTTAAACCCTAACCTAATCATGGCCTACACTGACCCTGAGCCACTACCTGAGCCACACCTGACCTGACTAACCCAGGCCCAAGAAGCCAAACCCCTCCCTAAAAGATAAACCACAAGGCCTGGATCACTGAGCCTAAAACCCCAAACCTAAGCTAATGGCCCTGGGTTAATAAAAACCACAAACCTAAACTCTAGATCCACTAATACTGTGACGCCTAGATCTGAGCCTGGCTGGGTCCCTGGTAGAGCCAGTCTTGAGGCATACCACAAACCTACATAACCACTGGCTGAGCCACTGAGCCACAAGTGACCTGAGCCCACCTGACCCTAATCCACAGGCCCTAAACTGGGCCAGGCCACCTCAGATCTTGGGCCCTAAGGCTTGAGACTAGCTAGGCTAAATAACATAAATAAAGATAAATAACCTGACCTAAATAAGATAAATAAGATAAATAAAACTGACTAAATTTACATGACCTACCTACTAAACCTAAAAATAAAATAAAACTATTAAAATAAAATATAAAACTAAAATAAATAAACTAAATAAACCTAAATAAAATAAAACTAAATAAAATAAAATAAAATAAAATAAAATAAAACTAAAATACTAAAATAAACATAAAATAAAACAAATAAATAAATAAAATTAAACTTAAACCCTAAACTAAAATAAAAAACCTAAACCTCAATAAAATAAAATAAAATAAACATAAACTACACTAAATTAAAATAAAACTTAAACTTAAACTAGATAAATAAACTAAACTAAATAAAATAAAATAATAATTTAAAATAAACCTAAACAACATAAAATAAACCTAAAATAAACCTAAACCTAAACTAAAAAATAAAAAAAAACTAAAACCAAAAAAAAAGAAAAAAACATAAAACCTAAACTAAAATAAAATACTAAAATAAAACTAGCTAAATTAATAAACATAAAATAAATAAAATAAACTAAACAAAAATAAAAAACAAACCTAAATAAAAATAAAAATTAAAATAAACTAAAATAAAAAATAAATTAAATAAATTGTAAACCCTAAACCATAAACCCTAAAATCTAAAATAAAACCCACATCCAAAACCCCAAACACTAAAACCAATGATGAACCCTATAGGCCTAAACCTGAGCCTAAAACCTAAACCAAACTACCCTTGGACCACAGGCCCAAACCACAAAAATAGTAAATCAGCACTAGGCCCAAAAGGCCCTGAGCCCTATAAACTATGATCATCTGACCCTAGGCCAGCCAAACCTGAGCTGGTGAACTGCTAAACCACGCCAGATCTGCCTGCTGGAGCAACTGAGCCCTGACACTAAATGAGCCATAACCTACCCAAACAAAAGCTGAACTAAACTAAAGAAATAAAATAAATAAAATAACCAAATTAAATAAGATAAAATAAAATAAATAAAACCTAAACCTACTAAACTAAAATAAAATATATGAAAATTATTTAAAATAATAAAATAATAACAAACTAATAAAAAATAAAATTAAAGAAATAAAATAATAAAACTAAAATAAAATAAAAATAAAATAAACCTAAAATAAATTAAATAAAACTAAATAAAAAACCAAAAAAAAATAAATAAAATAAAACTAAGCCTAAATTGAAGATTAAATACAAATAATAAAATACCAAACCTAAACTAAAATAAAATAAACTAAGATAAATAAAACTAAACCTTAACTAAATAAATATTAAAATAAACCTAAACTACTAAAAATAAACTAAAATAAACCTAAAATAAAATCCTAAATTAAAACTAAAAACCTAAAACTAACTAAAAATAAAATGAAATGCTCAATAAAAATAAACTTAACTAAAAATAAACTAAGATAAAAAACCTAAACTAAGATAAATAAAATTAAAAAATAAATAAACTAAATAAAATAAAATAAAATAAAATAAAACTAAATAAACTTAATCTGCCTTGCTTAATTTTTTTTAAAAAAAAACCCTAAACCCTAACAAAATGCTAATCCTACAAATGAAAACTAAAACCTAAACCCAAACTCAAAAGCCCACAAACCCTAAACCTTCTAAATGCTAAACTCAAAAAAAAGAATAAACCACAAAACCCCAACCTGACTAAACCTAAACCCTAAACCCAAAATGTTAAGCCTTGCTGCCAAACCACAAACTAAACCCTAAACCCCCAAACCCAAAACTACTAAACCTAAAGTAACTAAATAAACTAAAAAATAAACCTAAACCCTAAAACCTAATAAACTTAAACCTAAACCTAAACCCAAAGAATGGGAACCCTGACGACAGGAACATCACTGTTAACCAGGCTCAGTCTAGATCTGGTGGTGGAGGCGAAGGTAGAGGTGGCGATTATCGTAATAGTGGTGGGTGATCTGGAGGTGCTGGTGGATATGGAGGTGGTGGTCTGAGCAGTGGTGGTTATGGAGGTAGGAGAAGTATGGAGGTTATGACCATGGTGGTGGTGGAGGGATATGATGGGATCGCTACTCGAGAGGCAGTGGTTTTGATGGGAACTAAGAAGAAGGCGTCGATCTGTTGCTTATGGAGCTTGTCTCTTCATAATAGAGATGGTTCTAGTTATCTAGGGTTTTTGATTTTCTCCATGTGTGCTCATTTTATCTATGTTGTATTGTGTCTTTGAGAACTTGGTGTGTTACTTGGTTGATGAAATCGAAAAGAAGAAATGTTGAATCAGAATTTATTCTCTGCTAAAAAAAACCACAAACCCTGAACCCTTAACTAAAACCTGAACCCTGAACTCTAAAAACCCTAAACCCTAAATAAAATTAAAAAAAAAAATAAAAAAATAAAAAAACCCTCACCCTAAATGCAAAACCCAAAATTAACCCTAAAACATTAAACCCTAAACTACATCAAACCATAAACCTAAAATATACATACCCTAAAACCCTAAACCCTACAAACCCTAAACCCTAAACCCTAATAAGACTAGTAAAACATGAAACTAGTAACTAAAATTGAAATTAATAAATAATAAACTAAAATTCTAATAATAATAAAAGAAAATAAAAATAATAAACTAACTAAACTAAACTAACAAAATAATAACTAAAAAAAACTAATAAACTAAAATAATAAAACTAAATAAACTAGTAAATAAACTAATAACTAAAATCAAACATATACAAAAAATAATAATTAAACTAAAATAAACTAAACTAATAAACTAGTAAAAATTAATTAAACCTAAAACTAATACTAAAACTAAACTAAAAAACTAATTAAACTAAAACCATAATAAAATAACTAAACTAATAATAATAACTAATAATAAAAACCCTAAACATAACTAACCTAATAATAAATTATAATAATAAAACAAAACCATAACTAAAATAATAAAACTAATAAAATAAAACTAAATAAACTAATAATAAACTAAAATAAATAAACTAACTAAATATAATAAATAACTAATAATTAAACTAAAATAATAAACTAATAAACTAACTAATTTAATAATAAAAAATAATAATAAAATTAATAATAATTAAAAAAAAACTAATAAACTAAAACTAAATAATTAATAACTAACACTAAACTAATAAACTATTAATAAACTAAACTAAATATATAATAACTAAACTAATAATAATAAAACTAATAATAATAAATAATAAATAAAACTAATAAATAAACTAACTAATAATAATAAAACAAACCTAATAACTTAATAATTAATTAATAAACTAATAAACTAATAAACTAATAATAACTAATAATAATAATAAACTAAACTAAAACTAATAATAAAAAACTAAATAATAATAAACATAATAACATAAAACTAAAACTAAAATTAAACTAATAATAATAATAAACTAAATAATAAAATAATTAAAACTAAACTAAAACTAAACACTAAACTAACTAAACTAATAAATAATAATAAACTAAATAAAACTAATTAATAAATAATAATAACTAACTAATAATAACTAAACTAACTAAATAAATAACTAATAACTAGTAACTAAAATTAATAAACATAATAATATTAACTAAAACTAATAATAATAATAATTATTATTATAATAATAATAATAATAATAATAATAATAATAATAATTATATAAACTAAACTAAAACCCTAAACTAAAATTAATAATAATAATAAAAATAATATACTAAACTAATGTAAAACAAGTAATAAGTAAACTAATTCAGCTAATAATAATAACTAAATAAAACTAAAAATAATAAACTAATAATAAAACTAAAAAACTAACAAATAACCAAATAAACTAATAAATAATAGTAATAAACTAAAAAACCTAATAATAACCAATAAAAAATTAATAATAATAAACTAAAATAAAATTAACAATAAAATAATAATAATCTAAACTAATAACTAATAAACTAATAAAGTAATCAACAAACTAACTAAAATAACTAATAAAACTAAACTAATTAATAAATAAACTAAACCTAATAAATAAATAAAATTAAAACTAATTACTAAAAATAAACTAATAATAATAACTAATAATAAATAATTAAATACTAACTAAAACTAAACCCAAACTAAACTAATAAACCATAAAACTAACTAATAAATAAACATAATTAAACTAAAACTAATAATAATAATAAACTAATAATAAAACACTAAAAAAATTTTTTAATAACTAATAATAAACTAATAACTAGATAAAAATAAAATGAACTAAATAACTAAACTAATAAAATAACAAAAATAAACTAATAAAATAATAATAATAAACTAACTAACAATAACTAAACTAATAAAACAAATAATAATAATATAATAATAATAATAATAATAATAGTAATAATAACTAACTAAACTAATAACTAATAATAATAAAACTAATAATAAACTAACTAATAAATAACTAAATAATTAAACCCAAACCCTAAAATAAATAAACTAAATAATAATAACAAAACTAATAATAATAAACATATAATAATAATAATAAACCATAAAAAAATAAACTAAAATGATAATAATAAACCAACTAACTAAACTAATAATAATAATAATAATAACAATAACTAATAATAACTAATAAAAACTAAACCATAAACTAAATTAAAAAACTAATAATAATAAACTAATAAACATAAACCCATAACTAAACTAATAAAACTAATAAACTAATCTAATAAACTAATCAATAAACTAACAAAACTAAACTAAATAAATAACTAACTAGCTAATAATAACTAAACTAATTAATAATAACTAATAAATAAACTAAAAAAACTAAATGATAAACAAACTAAAAATAAACTAATAAACTAAACTAAAAACACTAAACTAACTAAAATAATAATAACTAAAACTAACTAAATAAACATAAAAATAATAAACTAATAATAATCTAAAACTAATAAAACCTAATAATAACTAATAAACACTAAACCTAAAACTTAAACGCTAAAAGTAAACTAAATCCTATTATTGGGTGATTTCAGGATTCCTCGTGTTCTTGGTGAGTTTTCGAGTGCTTTCTCTCTTGGATTCCCTATAGATTGCTGGTCTAAGGCCGATCTCGACTTGTTCTTATCACAGTGCCGTGACTCATGGTATTGGCTTCTTCAAATCCATGGGGTAAATCCTATGTGACGATGGATCCCACTAGGGCATCCGATTTTTTGGGTAAGCCTACCTCTAAATTACCTACTATTACTAAATCTTTCAAAGAGGCTTTAGCTGGTAAGAATTCCTCTACTGAGACTCCTTTGAATTTGCTTCATACGACTTTTTAAAAGTACTACGACAATTATGATTTCAGTTGAGGATATTGAAAGATTAGCTGAGCCTTTTGCTTTTTCTTTGATTGGAAAGTTTTCATTTAAACAACCAAAGAAAGAAGATATTCATTATTTTTTTTCGTAGCTTAAATTTATCTGGTTCTTTTTATATTGGGCTGATTGATCCAAGGCATGTTCTGATTAAACTTTCTAATGACCTTGATTACGAAAGAGTTTTTTCTAGGTGTTCTTACTATGTTTTTATTTGTCAAATTGATAGTGGGCCTATGTTTGATGTTAATGAAGAGTCTCTATTGTTCCCATTTGGATTTCTACACCTAACTTGTGGATTCATCTATTTAATCATCAATTTTTTTTGGTATGGGTTGATATTTTGTTAGCCTTTGTAAGTTGATCAAGCAACATTTCTTCTAGATCATTATGTTGCTAGAATTCTTAGAGATTGATATACTAAAAATACCTGAAAGGAATTTGGTTGGGTTCAAAAATTGTGATTATTTTTAGAAAGTTGTTTTTGCAAACTTTTTCATTTTTTTATAATTATTGTAAGATTCATGGATGAGTGGTTTTACTCTTAGAGATAAAATGCGAAATGAGTATGTTGGGAAAAACTTGGAGTAGCTTCGGTGGCAGATAAGATTAGAGAGAGTCACCTTAGATGGTTTGTCCACATAAAGCGTCGGTCGTTCGATGACCCGGTTAGGAGAGTAGATGCATTAGATTTGCCTTTTGTTAAGAAAGCTAGAGGTAGACCTAAAAAGACTTGGTTAAGATGTATAAAAGATGACCTTAATATACCTGAATTAAATGATAATTTGACACATAATAGGACACAATGGAGATGAAGGATTCATGTAGCTGACCCCACTTAGTGGGATAAAGGTATATTATTGTTGTTGTTATAAGATTCATGGGCATGAAATTTCTGAATGCTTTATTGCTCATCCCTCTCTTAGGAAGAAAATCACCAGTAAGAATTCAATTGTTGAAAAAACTGATTTTCCTCTCAAGTTGGATAAAAGAAAAATATTCTTTACAAAATTTTGATGTTTTGCAAAAATAGATTTCTGAATCTTCTTAAAAAGTTTTACCTATTAATGACTTGTCTAATGCAGAAGATAATTTTGATGTTTTTGAAAAGGTTTTAACTAATAATCATGCTCTAAGTGTTTATTTTGATGATATTGTTAAAGGGAAGACTTTATAGAGGCTGTGGTTAATGATTCTAATGGTTTGGATGTTGTGCATAAAACCTTTCATAATGATGGTTCTAATATTATTGGTGCTAACACCATTTCTTCCAATCAATTGGATGTTGTTTCTCTTTCTCCTATGTCTACTTTAGATCATGGGAAAGAGACTATTTCTTCTTCTTTGATTGAGAATGGTGGTGAAAAAGAATGTTCTTATTTTTTATTTTAACTTCTAGTCACAATCTTGTTAATATTGGAATCCTTCTTTTAAATATTTAGATACTTGTGACAATTCTCTCATTATGAATAGTTCTATTTTGGTTCAAAATTATGGTTCTTTTATGGTGGTAGTTATGTTTAGAATTTTGTAATATCTTTGTTTTTAAGGATTTGAATCTTATTTTAATTCCTTTTAAAATTATCTTGAAAATCTAGATTCTTCTCTTGCTTCTTTTATGAATAGGCAGGGAGGAAACTCTTGATTTTATTGGAAGGTGAAAATATTGATAATTATCTTCTTAATAAAGCTATTTGCTCCCTTATCATTTCTAAAATACTATTTATAATTTTCTTTATCTAATGTTGTGGATGATTGAATGCTCTTCTTTGGGATTGGTTTTCTAATCCCCATGTTTTTATAACAATATTGATTCATTTTGGATGGAGATTTTTTTTGGAGAAAGGGCATGGTTATAAAACTATTTAAAGAAAAAAAAGTGTTGTTATGCCCCTCCTCACTTGCGAGATACTCGTTCAAAAGCTTCATGGAAATAATCTCTTGTCCTTGGAGGTTTTGCTTTTGGTTGGTTTTCTCTGGTTGAGCTTTTGCTATTTGTTTTCTTGCTAGTTGGGTATTGGCTTCTTATAATTTTCCTCCGGCTTGGTGTTTGGCTTCTTGTTTGTTAGTTTTTTTTTTGTGCCCTTTGAGTGGTTGGTTTTGTCTTTGGTGTCTTGTTTGTTGGCTTGCCTTTGGTTGGTGCTTTTCTCTCTTTGTTGGTGGTAGGTTGGGCTTTTTTCTAGCATGTGGTTTGCCATTGGTTGGCTATTTCTCAGCTATTTATTTTGCTTTTCTTTGGCCTTCTTCTTTTTTTTTTTTGTTGGTTGGTTTGGTTTTGGTTCTCTGGGATATTTTTCTTGGGTGCTCTATTGTTTGGCTTCTCTTTTATTTCCTTTTTTTGGTTGGTGCCTTGGTGGCTTTGGATTGGTGTTGTTCTGGGCTCTGTTTGCTTTATCTTTGAGGGATCTTTTTTTTTGGGTTGTGAGCTTCTTTTCTCCCTCTTTTTTAAGAGGTGTTCATATTTGGTTTTGTTGGGATTGCCTTATGTTAAGTTTATATGTTGCTCTCCTCTCTCTTTCTATTTCTTTAGCTTCACTTTTCTTTGGTGGGGCTATTATGATAGGTTTATATTTTTTCTTTGGTAGATGGCTATGATGATGATATGATGGATTTTTCCTTGATATTTTTTTAACTGTGACTTTTCCTATTTGTAACCCTTCTTTGAAGCTGGATGCACTTAGGATTTGATGCCCCACATTATTGTGATTATCCTTCTTTCCTCATATCTGAGCCTGAGTTTTTATCTCTTTATGTTTTTTGATCTCCTTCTGGCTGAGATTTCTTGCAGGTTGTAGGTTCTCTTTTTCAGTTGGTCTCTTCTTCTTCTTAGAGAGCTAGAGTCTTCTGATGGTCTCTTTTTTTCTTAGATGGTTGGAGTTATCTTGATTCTGGGGTTTCCTTTTCTTATGGATCTTCGTCTCTTTGGAGGTTCTTTTGGAGCTCCATGGATTCTTCCCCTTCGTTGTCTTTTGCTTGGCTTTTTTTAGTTTTGCCTTTGCTTTTTTATTTCTTTATTGCTCTTTGTTGTAATAGTTTAGGGACTAAACTCTTTAGGATTCTCCTGTAGCTCATTTGAGAAATAGTTTTTTTTTTAGTCTCTAATATGCTCTTCTTGTACCTATTTTTCTAAGCAATTATTTCCTTTTAGTTAAAAAATAACCCTAAACCCTAAACCCAACTAAAACTTAACCCTAAACCCTAAATAAACCCTAACCCTAAACCTTAAACCCTCAACCAAACCCTAAAACCTAAACCCTAAACCTAAACCTAAACCCTAAAAACCTAAAACTAAATAAAATAAATAAAACCTATAAATAAATGAAAACCTAAACCTAAATAAAATAAAATAAAAAATGAAATAAAACCTAAACTAAAACCTAAACCTATAACTAAAAAATAAAATTAAATATAAATAAAATAAACTAAAATAAATAAATAAAAAAACTAAAGTAAAAAAAATAATAAAGAATAAAACCTAATAAAATAAAAACTAAATGTAAAATGAAAATAAAATATACCTAAAATAAAATTAAATAAAAACTAAATAAAAACCACAAAATAAATAAAAAATAAAACCTAAACCCTAAACTAAAAAAAAGTAAATCTAAAATAAAAATAAAATAAACAAAATAAAATAAAATAAACTTAAACTAAATAAATAAAAAACCTAAACCTATAAACTAAACTAAACCTAAACCAAAACTAAATGAAATAAAAAAATTAAAAATAAACCTAAGCTAAACTAAAATAAACCTAAAATAAAAAATAAAACTAAACCCAAAAATAAAATAAAAATAAAACTCAACTAAAAATAAACCTAAACCTAAAAATTTAAATAAAATAAAAATAAACTAAAAAATAAACTAAAATAAAATAAACTAAACTAAATAAAAATAAAAAATAAACCTAAATAAAATTAAAAATATTATAAACTAAAATAAATAAAAAATAAACTATATAAACTAAATAAACATAAACTATTGGTTTACTTAATTTTAAAAAAAAAAACAAAATACCTAAACCCTAAATCCCAAAACGTAGACCTACTACACTAAACCTACAACCTTAAACCCTAAACCCTAAACCCTAACCCTAAACCCTAAACCTGAAAAGCATAAACCCTAAAACCCTAAACCATAAACCCTAGACCTCGGTTAAGCTAATTTTTATGAAAGGTTATCTTAAAGAAGTCATCGAAGATGTTGTGAAATACAAAGTTGGTGCTCCTGCCCATGTTGGTCTTGTTGCACCTATTGATGTTATGGTTCCTCCAAGCAACACTAGTCTGGATCCTTCACAAACTTCTTTCTTCTAGCTTCTCAACATCCCAACTAAGATTAACAAGGGTACTGTTGAAATTATCACCCTAGTTGAGCTGATTAAAAAAGGCGATAAGGTGGGATCCTCAGAGGATTCTCTCCTTGCTAAGCTAGGGATTAGGCTATTCTCTTATGGCCTTGTCATCTAGTCTGTGTATGATGATGGTTCGATGTTCAGTCCTGAGGTGCTTGACCTCATTGAAGATGATCTCATCGAAGTTTTTGTGAGCCTTTCAATGATCACTTCTCTTTTATCTATCCCACCCTTGCTACAATGCTCCACATGTTCATCAATGCTTACGAATGTCCTCGTCATCTGTGATTACACATACCGACAAGAAGGTTAAGGAGTATTTGAAGGATCTAAAAAATTTGATGTGCCTACTTGCTTGATGCTTCTACTACTCATCTGCTTCTACTACTCATTTGTAGTCGAAGAAGCCTACTGAGGAATTTGATGATGATGTGGGTTTCAGATTATTCGACTAAGCTTTGTTGGCCTTCCATAAAATAAAATTTTATTGTCTCTAGGAGTTAAATCATTTTGTGAAATATTATTTTTGTGAATTTTTTAATTGCATTTTATTTTATCATGTTTTATTAGTTGTTAGAGGATAATGTCTTGTTTGATTTGGTAATTTCTTGTTTATTATGGAATCATTTGAGTTAAAAAACAAAAAAAAACTCTAAACCCTAAACCCAAAACCCTAAAAAACCATAAACCTAAACCCCCCAAACCAAACCTAAACCTAAACCTAAAGTAACTAAATAAATTAAAAATAAACCTAAACCCTAAAACCTAATAAACCTAAACCTAAACCTAAACCCTAAGAAATGAGAACCATGATGGCAGAACATCACCGTCAAGCTCTAGATCTTGTGGTGGAGGAAGTGGAGGTATTATGGAGGTGGTGGTTAGATCAGTGGTGTTGGTGGATATGGAGGTGGTGGTGAGCATGGTGGTTATGGAGGCAAGAGGAACAGCAGGAGGTTACATCTATGGTGGTGGCGAAACGAGATATCGGGGATATGATGGTGGATCCTGCTGCTCGAGAGGCCAAGGTGGTTTTGATGGGAACTGTAGAAACTAAAGAATGATCGATCCGATCTGCTGCTTATGGAACTATGTCTTTAAAATAGAGAAGGTCTAGTTATCTAAGGTTTTTGATTTGCTCTATGTGTGCTTATTTTTTATCTATGTCATCTCTTGTGTCTTAGAAAACATGGTGTGTTACTTGGTTGATGAAATCGAAAAGAAGAAATGTTGAATATGAATTTGTTCTCTATTAAAAAATTCAAAAAAAACCCACTAAAACCAACCTAAACTTAAATCCTAAATCTAAACCACAAAATAAAAAAAATAAAAATAACCTCACTAAACCTAAACCCTAAACTATAATCTTAAACCTAAACCCTAAACCAACCTAAACCAAACCCAAAACCACTCTAATCCTGACCCTAAACCCTAAACCCTAAACCTAAACCAACCACAACTACATGACCACACCAACCTAAACCCTCACAAAATAACCCACCTAAACTCTAAACTATAAAACCACAAACTAAAACTAAACCAACTTAAAATAAAATAAATAATAAATATAAACCAAATAAAATAAATAAAATAAAATAAAACCTAAATAAAATAAACCTAAATAAAATAAAATAAAATAAACTAAAATAAATAAATAAACCTACACTAAAAATAAAATAAACTTAACAATTAAAACATAAATAAAATAAAACTAAATAAAAATAAAAAAATAAAACAAAATAAAACTAAATAGAAACCTAAAACCCGAATAAACCTAATAAAAATAAAACCTAAATAAACTAAAAAATAAATAAACCTAAAAAAATAAAATAAAATAAATAAAATAAAATAAACCTAAACATAAACTAATATAATAAAACTAAAACCTAACCTAAAATAAACTAAACTAAATCTAATCCTAAACTTAAACTAAATAAAATAAAATAAACTAAAATAAACTAAACTAAATTGAAAAAATAAAACATAAAATAAACCTAAAATAAAACCTAAACCTAAACCTATAAAATAAAATAAACACCTAACCTAAACCTAAAATAAAAAATAAAGTCTAAAATTAAAAAAAATAAAACTTAACTAAAAATAAATAACATAAACTAAACCTAAAAATTTAAAATAAAAACCAAAACTAAAATAATTAAACCTAAACTAAAATATACACTAAATAAAAATAAAAAATAAACCTAAATAAATATAGAAAATAAAATAACTAAAAGAAATAAAAATTAACCTAAACTGTGTTTACTTAATTTTAAAGAAAAACCCTAAACCCTAAATCTTAAACCCTAAAAACACAAACCACAACTAATTAACCACAACTACAATACTAAACCTACAAGAACCATAAACCCTAAACCTTAAACCCTAAAGAACCCTAAACCTAATTGTAAAACCTAAACCCTCAAGCATAAATCCTAACTAAACCTGACCTAAACCTAAACCCTAAACCCCAACCCTAAAACTAAACTAAGTAACTAAATAAATTAAAAATTTTACCTAAACCTAAAATGAAATAAACTAAAGCCAAAACTCTAAGAATGGGCAAAACATTGACGCAAGAACATCACCATCAACTAGGCTCGGTCTGGATCTAGTGGAGGAGGCAAAAGTGGAGGTGCGATTATGTGATGGTGGGGATCTAGAGGTGTTGGTGGATATGGAGGTGGTGGTCAGTGGTGGTTATGGAGGTGGGACGGCGGCCAGGTTAGCGGTGGTGGTGAGAGGAGATTAGGGATATGATGGTGGATCACTACTCGAGAGGGCAGGTGGTTACATTGGGAGCTGGAGAAAGAAGAAAATGGTCTAATCTACTACTTATGAACTATGTCTTTAATCTAGGGTTTTATTTGCTCTATGCATGCTCATTTTATCTATGTCCTTGTCTTAAAAAACTTGGTGTGTTACTTGGTTGATGAAATAAAAAAGAAGATATGTTAAACCTGAATTTGTTCTCTATCTAAAATAATAGCCAAAAACCTTAAGCTAAAACTTGAACCCTGAACCAAAAACCTAGACCCTAAATCCCAACAAAAAAATAGTAAAAAAAAAAAACCCTAGCCTAAATCATAAAACCTAAAACTAACTCTATCCCATAAACTTACAACCCTAAATACTAAACCTAAACCTAAACTCTAATCCCTCAACTCTAAACCCTAAAAACCTCAAAACCTAAACCTAAACTAAATAAAACCTAAAATTAAAATAAATAAAAAACCTAAACCAAAATAAAATAAAAAATAAATAAAATAAAAACCTAAACTAAAACTTGATCCTAAAACTAAAAATATAATAAAATAAAAAATAAAAATAAACTAAAATTAAACAAATGAAAACCTAAACTAAACTAAAAAATAAAATAAACCTAAGAATAAAAAACCGAAATAAATAAAAACTAAACATTAAATAAAAATAAAATAAAATAAAAACTAAAGAAAAATCCAAACCCAAAAAAAATAAACCTAAAATAAACTTAAAATAAATAAAAAATAAAATCTAAACTCTAAACTAAGAAAAAAACCTAAAAATAAAATAAACAAAATAAAATAAACCTAAACTTAAATTAAAATAAATAAAACTTAAACCTAAACTAAATAAAATAAAATAAACTAAAAATAAACCTAAACCTAAACTAAAAAATAAAACCTAAAAAAATAAACCTAAAATAAAACCTAAAACCAAACCTAAAAAAAAATAAAAAAAAATAAAAAAACCTAAACCAAATAAAAAAAATAAAACCTAAACTAAAAATAAAATAAAAATAAAACTCTACTAAAAATAAACCTAAACCTAAACTTGAACCTAAAAATAATCTAAAATAAAACCCTAAACTAAAAAATAAAATAAATAAACCTAAAATAAATTAACTAAACTAAATAAAAATAAAAAATAAACCTAATTAAAAAAATATATAATAAAATAAAATAAATAAAAAATAAACTAAATAAACTTAAACCTACTTGTTTAATTATTTTAAAAAGTATATAAAAAAACCGTACACCCTAAGTCCTAAACCCTAAACCCTAAACAATAATAATATTCCTAAACCCTAAACCCTAAATCTACAACACTAAACCTACAACCTTAAACCCTAAACCCTAAACCCTAAAACCCTAAACACTAAATATGAACCCTAAACCCTAAAAGTAACCTTAAAACCTAAACCCTAAACCCTAAGCCCTAAAACCCTAAACCTTAAAACGTAACTAATCTAAACCTAAAAGCATAAACCTTAAACCCTAAACCATAAACCCTAAACCAGGTTAATTTTACAAAGGTGATCTTAAAGAAGTCAACAAAGAGGTTGTGAAATACAATGTTGGTGCTCCTATCGTTGGTTTTGTTACCTATTGATTTTGTGGTTCCTTCAGAAACATTAGTCTGATCATTCATAAACTTCTTTCTTCCAAACAACATCCCAACTAAGATAAATAAAGTGCAAGGAAATTATCACTTGAATGGTTAAAATAAATGATGAGTTGGGATCCTCAAAGGCTCTCCTCACAAAGGGGATTAGGCCATTCTCTAATGGCCTTGTCATCCTATGTATGATGAAGGTTCTGTTCAATCTTGAGTGCTGATTAATCAAGATGATCTCATTGAGAAGTTTTCTTTTGAATGATCACATCTCTCTAAGGCCCTATTAACCACCCTAAACACCCCACATGTTCATCAACACTTACAAGAATGTCCTCGCCATGATTGCTACATTACACATACCCATGGGAGAAGAAGTATTTAAGATCCTAGTAAATTTGATGTGGCTACTACTGATGCTTACATTACTCTAAATAGTGGAAGAGAGGGAAGAGCCGAGGAATCGATGATGATATGGGTTTCACCTCTACTAAGTTTTGTTGGCCTTACAAAATCAAATTTTATTATCTTTGGGAGTTAAATCATTTTATGAAATACTATTTTTGTGAAGTTTTGAATTACATTTTATTTTATCCTATTTTATTAGTTATTAGAGGATAATGTCTTGTTAGATTTGGTAATTTTATATTTGTTATGAAATAATTTGAGTTAAAAAAATCCTAAACCCTAAACCTTAAACCCTAACTATAAACCTTAAACCCTAAACCCTAAAACCCTAAACCCTAAACCCTAAACACTAAATCTAAACCTAGTAACTAAATAAATTAAAAATAAACCTAAACCCTAAAACCTAATAAACCTAAACCTAAATCTAAACCTAAGAATAACCTAAAATAGGAACATCACCATCAACGCTAAGATCCTGGTGGAGAAGGTGGAATAGTTATCATAGTGGTGGTGGGGAGAGGTTCTATATGCAGTGGTCGAGCAATTGTGGTTATGGAGAGGAACGGAGGTCCGGTGATGGTGGGAGGAGAGATCTGGGATATAATGGTGGATCCACTAGAGAGTGGTTTTGATGGGAACGGAGAATAATTGATCCGATCCACTTCTAGAACTGTGTCTAAAGAGAGACAAATCTATTTATAAGGCTTTTGATTTGCTTATGTGTGCTCATTTTATCTAACTCATCGCTTGTGTCATAGAAAACTTGTGTTACTTGACTAAATCCAAAAGAAGAAATGTTGAATATAAATTTTTCCTATGTTAAAAAAACTAAAAACCCTAAACCCTAAACTAAAACCTAGACCTTAAGGCTAAACCCTAAACCCTAAACCCTAAACCCTAAACCCTAAAAAAAATAAAAATAAAAAAAACCCAAACCTTAAACTGTTAACCCTAAAACTAACCCTAAACCTACAATCATAAACCCAAAACTCTAAACCATAATACCCTAAACCCAAAACCCAAAATCCTAAACCCTAAACCCTAAATCTTAAACTCTAAACCCTTAACCCTAAACCCTAAACCTAAAACCTAAACCCTAAACCTAACTCTAAACAAAACCCTAAACCCAAACCCAAAACCCAAAACCTAAACCTAAAGTAACTAAATAAATTATAAAATAAACCTAAACCCTAAAACCTAATAAACCAAAACCCTAAGAATGGCCAGAACTTTGACGGTAGGAAAATCATCGACAATCAGGCTCAGTCTAGATCTGGCAATGGAGGTGAAGTTGGAGGTGACGATTATCGCAGTGGTGGTGGGGGATGTGGAGATCCTAGTGGATATGGAAGTGGTGGTCAGAGTAGTGGTCGAGGGAGGCAAGAGGAGCGATGGAGGTTCGTTGTGGTGGTGGCGAGGGTGAGAGGGATATGATGGTGGATCCCGCCACTGAGACCGGTGGTTTTAATGGGAACTAGAGAAATCAGAGAACGATCGATCCATTCTACTTTAACTGTTCTTTATAGAGACGGTTCTAATTATCTAGGGTTTTGATTTCTATGCGTTTCATTTTTTATCTATGTCATCGCTTCTATCTTAAAAACTTGGTGTAAATCAAGAAAAAATGTTGAATCAATTCTCTCTAAAAATAACTAAAAATCTTAAACCCTAAACTAAAACCTAAACCATAAACCTAAAACCTAAACCCTAAACCCTAAACCCTAAAAAAAAATAAAAATAAAATAAAAAAAAATCCTAACCCTAAACTAACCTAAACCTAAACACTAAACCCTAAACCTACAACCATAAATCCTAAGCCCTAAACCATAAATCCATAAACCTAGAACCCAAAATGCAAAACCTTAAACCCTAAACCATAAACCCTAAACCCTAAAAACCCTAAACCCTAAATCCTAAATACTAAACCTGAAGCCCTAAACCCTAAACACTAATCCCTAAACCCTAAACACTAACCCTAAACCCTAAACCCTAAAACCCTAACCTAAAACCCTAAACCTTAAACCCTAAAAAAAAAAAACCCTCTCCTCTTGCGCTCCCTCTCATGATTTTGTGTTCCCTCTGGATTGGCCATTCTTGTAATGCTTCTCGGTTTCAGCCTCGAGACGCATATCTCCTCATGTGACGTCCTTGGATTAGAGCAATGGTAGAGGCTCTGATCTCTGTGAATCTTGACCAGCTCTCGACGCTCTGCACCGCCTTTCTCGACTCTGGTTTTTGATTTGATTACACTGCACGCACTGTTATTAAATCATTCAAAGATGCTTTATCCGGTAAGATCCCTAGCTCGAATGCTTGATTAATCTCATTTCGACATCTTATCATGGACCCAGAGTAATGTGTTCAAATCGATGTTGAGAAACTTGCTAAGCTTTGAAGTTCGCTTTGTGGGTAAATTCTCCTTAGACGCTCAACTCTTGATAATATTCACTCTTTCTTTCATAGTTTAAAATTATCGGATACTTTCTATCTGCCGATCGATCCTCACATTCTTATTCAACTCTCAAATGATTTAGATTACTCATGGGTTTTCGCTCATCATTCTTACTTTGTACATAATTTTCAAATGCGGCTATTGAAATGGTCGCCCCTCTTTGATGTCAAAGAGGAATCTCCCATTGTCCCTCTTTGGCTTTTTTCCTAACATGCGAATACATTATGTCACTCATCAAGTTTTGTTTGTAGTATGCCTTTTGGTAGGCCTCTCCAAATAGACCAAGCAACGGCCACTAGATCTAGGCCATCTGTCGCTCATATTCTCATTGAGATAGACATAAAAAAAAAAATATCCCAAAGAGGTTTGGATTGGCTCCGAAAAATTTGAATATAGTCAAAAAGTCAAATTCGAAAATTTTCCTGTCTTTTGCACTCACTGTAAGATTCACGGGCACGATCACTCAGAATGCTTTGTGCTTCATCCTAATCTCAAAAAAAATTTACCACAGAATATGAATACCATTAATGGAACTGGGAAAACCAATACTCTAGCATATGTGCCTAAAGATACTCAAAAAGAACCTCTCCTCCCTACACCTCCTACTGATCTGTCTAGTGGAAAACACTCTGACCTTGGTACTAAAATAGCCATTGAGGGGTGTGATGATACCAATGGAAATTTACCTAACCTCACCCCTGCTAGTAATAATCTAGTTTCCCACGATAGCTCTTTGCTTCATTTAAATCCTACTGAAAATCTGAATGGTAGCCTTATATTGGACACCCAATTAAACAATTTGAATGGGAATCATATAATGGACCAAAATAATGATGACCCTATGGCTTCAGAACATATTGAGAAAGATATTTGTATTAATGGTGCGAACTTCCCCATCTATTTCCTTGAGTGATAATCAATTGAACCCAATTTCTCACACTTTATCCGATAGGAAGAAGGTGAAATCCCCTTCTAAAACATTGATAGATTCTTCTACTATTCGGAACCCAAAATCAATCACTTTCGATGGAGATAATTTGGATTGATAGACCCTTTCAAATTGCTTAAAAATAAAACCCTACAAAGCAAAATTTTCTAATAATAACTTCACTAGAACCACTCGCTCTTCTTTCACCCCACACAAGTAATGTGTCATCATTTCTCTCCTCTCTTTCCTTTCTTTTTTCATTTTCCCTTTGGTTGTCCCCTTATGATTAATTTTCTTATTTGGAATATCCAGGGTTGTGGGTCTCTTCCGTCCGCAATCGTTAGAGTCTTTGTCGTTCATAATATCAAGTTACTTGTTCTTATTGAACCTTTCATTAATTCTTCTAAGATTGCTTTTGTCGCTAGATCCCTTGGTTTTCATAATTTCTTCTTCAATTAATAATAAAATTTGGTGCTTTTGGCATAACTCCATCACCATTTCCATCATTGATGATCTTCACCAGGAACATCCTTTGGAATCACTTATGCACCTTCGCTCTGCTAACCTTCTCTGGTTGGTTGGAGGTGATTTCAATACTATCATAGCTAGTTCGGAAAGAAGGGGAGGATGATTTCCTAACCTTCATTCCATGGAGGACTTCTCAAATATGATCCTTGATTGCAATCTGATCGACATTGGTTTCACTGGGTCTAACTTCACGCACATAACTCTAGACTTTGGATCTTGATAGGACCCTCTTTAATTCTCTTTGGATCAATCTGGCTACTACCATTATGAGCATTTGAGTAGAACTTTGTCTCGACCATGCTCCTCTTTTGATTTCCTTCAAAATCCCCTAACCCGCCTACTCCCTCTCCTTTCAGATTTCAAAATATGTGGACCCAACATAGTGTCTTCACCAATGTCGCCTCACTAATTGGATGGCCCTTTTTCTGGATAATTTTAAAGGTATGACTCGCCTTTGGCTTAAGCTCAAAAGACTTAAACAAAATCTCAATTGGTGGAACAAACACATTTTTTAAAACCTTTTACAAATCTTAAAGCTATGGAACAAGAGGTTTGTTCTCTTGAAGAGGTGTCTCAAGATCCTAGTAAACTTGAGGAGTTGAACATTGCCAAGAATAACTTGGTTAATTACCAAAACATGGAAGAAACCTATTGGCATCAAAAAGTCGCAAGCAAACATATTGCCGATGGTGACAAACACTGTGTATTTTCATGCCATTTGTAATAAATGGAAAGACTTAAACTCGATTAAGAAAATTAAGAACTCTAATGGTGAATGGATAACCGATAACAATGATATTAAGGATTCTATCATACATCATTTCCAAACTTTATTAAATTCTAACTGCTCGGGAACTTTATCAAACACCCATCTTATCCCTTCTATGATTAAGTGAGGATAATCATTTACTCACTATGTGTCCTTCAAGAGGAGATTAGTAATACTCTTAAGAACATGAACACCGACTTCGCCCACGGCTATAACCCACTTCTTTCAAAGATTATTGGCCATTTATTAAAGCCGACCTAGTTGATGCAGTTATTGATTTCTTTGATGGCAATCCTATTCCCAAATACTTTTCAAGCACTTCTATTGTCCTTATTTCCAAAACTAACAATCAATCTTGATTTTAGACCGATTAGTCTTTGCACCTTTTTCAAAACTCATTGCTAAATTAATAAATAAAGGCTTAGCCCTTTGCTTCCTAAAATCATCTCCCCAAATCAAACTGGTTTTATTAAACACAGAGCAATATCAGATAATATTCTTCTTGCTCAAGAGCTAGTTCATGACATTGATGTCCCTTCTAGAGGAGGCAACATCTTATTCAAACTGGACATCACTAAAGCCTTTGACAATCTCTCATGGGATTTTCTCTTTCAAATCCTGAATTTGTTTGGTTTTTCTTATAGTTTTATCTGGATTATAAAATGGTGTATCACGAATGTCTGGTTTTCGATTATCATGAATGGTGAGTCCATAGGTTTCTTTCCTTCTAGCCATGGTTTGAGGCAAGGTGACCCACTATCACCTTCTCTTTTATCATCGCTATTGAATACACAAGGAGCCTTAAGATCTTTTCGCTAATAATCCTAATATGTCTTTTAAAACTCATGGAGGTTTCCCTATTTCTCATCTTAGCTTTGATGATTTCATTATCTTCTCGAACGGCTCCCTTCAACATGTTAAAACCATTAAGAACCTTCTAAATGATTTTGGTAAAGTTAGTGGTCTTTTCTTAATGAAGGAAAATGCGTTTTATTCCTTCAACTAAGATTCCTCCTAATAGACTTAACCAAATATCCGTACTAATTTTAAGCAAAATCAACTCCCTCTTAATTACCTTGGGCTCCGCTTTTAAAGGCCAAAAAAGATCACACCTTTTGATGATCTAATTAAAAATTTCTAACAAAATTTCGGTTTGGGAATTTCATTTACTCTCTTCGGGTGGTTTACCTTGATCAAGAGCACTCTAAATTCCATGCCTATATACCTTCTTCAAACCATTGTGCCTACCAACTCTACCATCAATAGAATTGAGCGCCTTAAACAAATTTTCCTGGGAACCAATACCTCCTCTAAAAGAATGTCATCTTGGTCTAAAAGTTGTGGTACTCTTGAAGAGGGAGGTCCGGATGTAAATCCATCAAAGAAGTTATCAATGCCTTCTCCTACAAACTTTGGTGGAATTTTAGGAGCAAAAATAGTCTTTGGGCAATTTCATGACTTCTAAATATGGTAAACATCCTCTCATTTGTCCCTTTAAATCGTGATTCTCCGTGTGGAGAAGACTTTGTTCTCACAAATGGGATGTAGAATCCTTAATTTTTGGGGCATAAACTCGGCAATTCCTTCTTTTGGCAAGACAACCTGAGTGGTGGATCCATTGATGACTTACTCTACACTCACACCACTTCCGCCATTAGAGTTAATTCATTCTCGCAAAACCACAAGTGGAACACTAGTAAGATTACCGATTCTATTCCTTCCACTTTCTTAAATATGATTACTAATATTCCCATCACCCTTAACAATCATGATCAGTTATCTTTAAGCTATCTCATAATGGGATTTCAACCTTAAAATGTGTGGCTTCACTAAAGACACTCAGGATTCTTCTATTGTGTTCTCCAAAATTTGGAATAATATCCCCTCTTCTTACTCATTCTAACTTGGCATATCCTAAAAACTTTATTCTTGTTGACTCTTTTGTTGTGGGGTAAAGGGTTTTATTTACCCTCTAAATGTCAATGTTGTTCTCATATTGAGAATGTTAACCATGTTTTGTTAATGGGCTATTGCCTCTAAAATTTGGATTTGGTATGATGATCTATTCAACCTTGTCAATTTTAATTATTCTTTTACTTTATATCAACTTCTTGAAGTTTACTTTGATAATGCAATTAAAGGTCATATTAAAATCATAATGCCATTACTCTTATTTGGTTCATATGGATGGAGAAATGAACTAAACATCATGGGATTATGAATCACATGAGGATTATTAGAACTAAAACAAAATTTGTGACTTGTTTAAAAACCAATTTAATTCATCACAAACATTTTAAAAGTAAATCTAGCCAATGGTCTCAACCTTCCGGACCACTTACTATCGAAATGATAGAATGGTTTTGGAAAAAAATCTCTTGATCATTATTAAAATTATCTTGATGGCTCTGTCTCTCATAATGGCTCGGTTGTGGAGGCATTTTCGAGATTCTAAGGGTATAGTCCTATGTGCATTTGCTTATCCCCTTATTTCCGCCTTGTCCCTTACACTTATGGCAGTCCACAAAGCTCTAGAAATTTGTCTTCAAAATGGATGGCTCAATATTTGGATAGAGGTGGGCTCTTCTCTTGATTGACCTTTTGACTTCTACCAATATGAGCAACGCTTGTTTGTACTACCTCCTCAAGAAAACTAGGGCTCTTCTCTCTCAACTGAATTTTACCATCACTCATGCTTGGTGTGAAGGTAATGCCTGTGCTGATTACCTTGCAAATTTGGGTGCGAGATTAGTATCATCTTCTTTGATCAATTTACATTACCCAAAATGCGTGGCAGTTAACTTGGACAATTTTCCTTACCTCAGAATCTAATTCTCCTCTTGCCTCCCTTTTTTGGTTTTCTATTTCCTTGTCTTCTTTATGGATACTCCTCATAGATATCATTGTTGTCTTGTGCTCTTGCCATGACTTTTTGCCTTTACCCTTCTCCTTTAGTTGGAAGAATTCTATTTTTTGGCATTTACAATATTATGGGGCGATGTTGAACTATATGCACATCAATATCTTGAATTGGAACCAGTTGAGCCTTGTGTTACTTGTTCTTGGTTTTATAAACAATCCCACTTGGGACTTTAATTTCATTGATACATTCATTTCTAAACTGAGAGAATTAACCATTCTTTGGAAAGTTATCTGTTTTGATGGGCTTAGATTTTAGTTCTAACTTCTTTAACCAGTTTTTTCTCTCTGACAATATGGCTTGGAGCATTGCTACTACCTATGTTGCTTCTAGGCAACGGATTAGTGTGCATTATGCTGGTTGTAGTTTTTATTTTGATGATTATAGTATTTCTTTGGCTGATGCTTACATTCCTTGGGACTCTTTCCTCCTTAAAGGCCTAATTCATAAAGGTTTCAACACTTATGTTGAAAGGATTTTGGTTGTTGTTGGGCTTGAGGACTTTTCTGTCTTTGCTTTATATAATGCCTAACCTCAGCATGCTTTCCTACAAGGGAAGAAATTGTAATACCGGTCTCTTTTAATGGTTATTTTAGTGCGAAATCCTTGTCTTTGGAATGGATTGGGCTTAATTACTTTTTTTTTGGGTTTTGGAGGTTTCTGCCATGGTTGTTTGTTGATTTGTTTGTTGATTTGGTTTTAATCCCTTTGGGTTGGGCTGATTTTTTTCTTGCTTTGCTTCTCCGATTTTCCTGCTATTTTTTGCCATCTTGCACTCTACTGTCTTAGCAAGTTCTGGTTTTGGACCTTTATTGTCTTAAAATTCCTGCTTGGTAATGATGTCTTCTTCTATCCCCTGCAGGAATGGATTTCCTTGTTGGCTGCTCCTTTTGGTTCTTACTGTGTTTACCCTCCTCTTTCTGTTTCATTTTCTGCTCTTGTTGTTAACATTTGGGTTGATGTTGGACTTTACTACAATTATTTTCACCCTTCATGCTTTGAGGAGATCATGAAAATCCTGAAGACCATTCTAATCTTCTCCTTATATGTAACCAATGGTCAATATATACTCTTGATTATATTTGTCAATATCCTTGGTATCTTGGCTTAATGTGACAAAGCAACACTCTTGAACTGTTGCTCTTAGGACTGCTATTGAGCACCTATTGGTTGCAATTTTCTTTATTGCTGTTATTTTGCTAATTGGGATATCCCATCTCTACACTAATATCTCTTTGCAGAAATGGAATTGTGTTATTTTTTTCAATACTAGTCTTGCTGTTTCTGGTCTTGCTTCCCATGATCAGCAGGTTTGGAGTTTTTCAAGGGATTATCATTGTGCATCTGCTGAGATTGTGGGCACTGCTTACTCTGGTGGAAAATCCTTGAACTCATACAATTTTTACTTTATATCCTTCTTAGTAATATTTCCTTTTCTAATGGGGTATTATGATTGTCCATCTCTATTTTCTGGATTGCTGATTGCTAACACCTGGGATGTTGTTGCTTTTCCTTGCTATTGTTCTCCCATCTATGCTATGATTGGAACATGTACAACTTGAAGCACATTTCTTTGTTATGCTTGGATTAATCAATGATTTATCTTATATGCATAATTGGGTTATTGACAAACCAAGTTATTATTGTCATTACCCTTGGCGTGGGTTATGGTGAATAAGCATCGACACGATTTGATTTCTCTGTCACTTCTTGGATAGGCTTATGGTGGGGAGCTATTCATTATCTATCCTTTTCTTTACCTATATATTTTTATGGGTGGAATCTTGGACAGCTTGTTGGTTTTAACTGCCTTGTTGGTTGGCTGATCTGGATTAATACCCACCTTACTTCCCCTGGGGCTTTGGATTATTTTGTACAGCAAGTCTCTATTAAAGTTGTTGATTTCTTGGTAGATTTTGCTTTGAACCACCTTACTGGTTTATTTTATGCCTATCATTGGAATTCATTGATCTACCTTTTCTGCTACTGTTTACTTCATCCTTTTTCTGTCAAACTTGTATCTATTGTTTTGATTATCTTTGGATGAGTGGCATCATTAACTAGCTTTTGCTATTTTGGTCGTCTCTTGTCTTGGAGATTTACCTTTTGTTTTACATTGTCACCTCGTTGGCTCTTTCTTTGTTGGTTGTAGAATTTGAGGTCTCATGCCACGCATTCTGATTCTTGTCCCTAATGGTGAGGTTTTTGGTGATCTATGCGATTTGCTACCTTGAGATAACTATTTTATGCTTTATTTATTTGTTTATCTATTGCCATGTCTACTCATTGAGGAGTTTTATGGCCAATTTGCTGTATCTTCCTATCTTAGATGTTGTCATCTTAACTGTTGCTGTTTTCTGGCTTTTAATGTTGAGACTCATTTCAATTCACTTGTTGATTTTTTTATGGCGGGTTCCAATGTTGTATTAGTTGTTTGGCTATTGGGGTTGGCTTTCTGATTGCCCATGCAATTTATCTCCTATTTTTTCTGATTTACATCACCTGCTACCTCATTTCTAACTGGTTGGTGCAGTCTTATGAGCAGTTTATCTGAAAGAATGATATTATGGCCAGTTTAGTCCCTTCCTATCTTGGATGTTGTTGCCTTTTGCTGTCTTGTTCTTTGGATTGATTGTTGATCGGATTATCGAATGGAGGCCCGAATCTTTGGAGAGCTCTACTTATTTTTTTGCTTATTTTGGTTGGTTGCGATTCATTCCTATGTTGAGCTATGCTATCTTCCTTTACTATTGCTTTCTCGGACATTAATAAGGGATTATTTCACGGTTGTTTTCTGCACTGAAAGATTCATTTACATATCATGTGATTGGGATGGTGTTAATTATAAGCTCATTGACTTATTTAACGGGTTTTACAAGTTGTCTCCTCTGTAATTTTCTTATGGAGGATTATATCTTGAACTAATTTCTTTCGAATATGGCTATTCATGAGATTCTAGCTAAGATGGCTCACTCACTTATGTTTATGTATTCTCATGTCAAGATGACTATATTGATGATATTTTTCTTGAATGAGACTCCTTATCCTTGACTCTTAGCAATTATATATTTTAGATATGATTTTGCTTAGGTTTTGCGGTAATAAAGCTCACAAGAATATCAACAAGCGGGTGCTACCTTCTCACAGTTTGTTGGCTATGATGTGATCTCACTCCCTATTGGTTCGGTAGTAGCTCATGTGATGTAACCCTTCTGCTAAAGTTTGGATGCTCATACTTGCATCTGGATGTGATTGAGCTGAGCCTTCTCCATCACAATTCCTTACTAACATACTCATATTATGTTATTTTCCTCTAACTTTTTGTCTGTATTACCTTAACTGTTCTAATCTCCCTCTTATTATAAATTTGCAAGTGATTCTCTCTCCTTCTTTTGCAGGTCTGCTCCAGATTATCATGCATTCCCACATCCTCCATTGGCTTTAATCTTACTTTAGCTTATTATGTTAATCATCTTGTATCTTTTGATTATTTTATGCTTTCTTTTACTCTTGGATGTACTTAGATGGGGATTTACTCCTTAGGCTAATTGTAGCTCTTTTGAGTAGTTAGTTTACCCCTTTTAAGGACCTTGTAACCCTCTTTTTTGTGGCAATAAAATACCCTACATGGGGCTTCCCTAAAAATAAAAAAAATTAAAAAAAAACTTAAACCCTAAAAACCTAAACCTAAATTAAATAAAACGTTAAAATAAAATAAAAAAACTAAACATAAATAAAATAAAATAAAAACCTAAAATAAAAAATAAACCTAAACCTAAAAAATAAAATAAAATAAAAAATAAAAAAATGAACTAAAATAAAATAAATAAAACATAAGCTAAATTAAAAATAAGTAAACCTAAGAATAAAAAAATCAAAAAAAAAATAAAAACTAAATGTAAAATAAAAATAAAATAAATCTAAAATAAAAATAAAACAAAATGAGACCTAAACCTACAAAATAAATCTAAAATAAATAAAATAAAACCTAAACCCTAAACTTAAAAAATTTAACCTAAAATAAAAATAAAATTAACAAAATAAAATAAACCTAAACCTAAACTAAAATAAACTAAACTAAAATAAATAAAATCTAAATCTAAACCTAAAATAAACTAAACCTAAACCTAAACCTAAACCTAAACTAAATAAAATAAAATTAAAAAATAAACCTAAACTAAACTAAAAATATAACCTAAAATAAAACAAAATGAAACCTAAAACCTAAACATAAAAAAAAATAAATAAAACCAAACCTAAAATGAAAACTTAAACTTAAAAAAATAATAATAAAAAAAACTCAACTAAAAATAGACTTAAACCTAAACCTAAACCTTAAAAATAAACTAAAATAAAAAACCTATATTAAAATAAATAAATTAAATTAAATAAAAATAAAAAATAAACCTAAATAAAATTTAAAAATAAAATAAACTAAAAAATAAAAAATAAAATAAGTAAACTAAATAAACCTAAACTTACTAGTTTATTTATTTTTTTTAAAAAAAAAACCTAAGACCCTAAATCCTAAACCCTAAACCCTAAACCCTAAAAGTAGCCAATAGCCTAAACCCTAAAGTTACAACACTAAACCTACAGCCGTAAACCCTAAAACCCTAAACCTAAAAAGCGTAAACCTAAACCCCAAACCTTAAACCTAAACCTAAAGTAACTAAATAAATTATAAAATAAACCTAAACCCTAAAACCTAAGACACGAACCTAAACTCTAAGAATGTGAGCCTTATGACAGAACATCACCATCAACGGGCTTAGTCTAGGTTTTAGCAAAGGCAAAGTGGAGGATAATGGTCATGGGGATCTAGAGGTGTTGGTGGTGGTTATGAAGGTGGTGGTGGAGTAGTGGTGGTTATCGAGGTAAACATGAAGGTTGATTGTTGTCATGGCAGAGGGAGAGATCGAGGATATAATGGTGGATCCCTCAACTCGAGAAGCCAGGGTGGATCTGATGGGAACTGGAGAAACTAAAGAACGACTAATCCGATCTATTGCTTTCAAAACTGTGTCTTTAAAGTAGAAATAGTTCTAGCTATCTTGGGTTTTTGATTTACTCTATGTGTGCTCATTTTTTATCTATGTTGTCACTTTTGTCTTAGATAACTTGGTGTGTTACTTGGTTGATGAAATCAGAAATAAATGTTCAATCTAAATTTGTTCTATATAAAAAACCAAAAACCCACAAACCCACAAACTAAAATATGAACCAAACCTAAAACCTAAACCCATGCCTAAACCCT
This sequence comes from Cymbidium sinense, assembly GCA_021442155.1. Lineage (NCBI taxonomy): Eukaryota > Viridiplantae > Streptophyta > Magnoliopsida > Asparagales > Orchidaceae > Cymbidium > Cymbidium sinense. The sequence continues at coordinate 15,208 of JAKCPB010000869.1, read as the reverse complement.
AAACACTAAACCCTAAAATAAATAATAAATAAATAAAACCTAAACCCTAAAACAAACCCAAAACCTACTAAATCCCAAATCCTAAATAATAAAACCCAAACCCAAACCTAAACCAAACTTAAACCATAAAACCCACAAACCCTAAACCTAAACCCTAAACCTAAAGCATAAACCCTAAAACAAAAAACCCAAAACCCTAAACCCTAAGCTCAAACCCTAAACCATAATCCTAAATAAACATAAACCTAAAGTAACTAAATTAATTAAAACCTAAATGTAAATCCTAAAACCTAATAAACCTAAACCTAAACCCTAAGAATGGTAACCTTGATGGAAAGAACATCCTCAGCAGCTCACTAGATTTGGCGATGGAGGTGAAGGCGAGGGATTATCAGTGGTGGTGGGGGATCTAGAGGTGTTGGTGGATATGGAGGTGGTGGTCGAAGAAGTGGTCATTATGTAGGTGGGAGGGCTATAGGCGTGGTGGTGGCGGAGGGAGAGATGAGGATATGAAGGTGGATTCCTAGAGAGGCGGGGTGGTTGATGGGAATTGGAGAAACTGAAGAGTGGTCGATCCGATCTATTGCTTATGGAACTGTCTTTACAAAAGAGACAGTTCTAGTTATCTAAGGTTTTTGATTTGCTCTATGTGTGCTAAAATTTGATCTATGTCATCACTTGTTTCCTAGAAAACTTAGTGTGTTAATTAGTTGATGAAATTGTGAAGAAGAAATGTCGAATCTGAATTTGTTCTCTATTAAAAAAAACCTAAAAATCCTAAACCCTAAACCCAAAAAATAATAAAAATAAAAAAACCCTAAAAACCTAAACCCTTAAAAACCCTAAAACCCTACAAACCCTAAAACCCACACTAAACCCTACCCTAAAACCCTAAACCATAAACATAACCCAAACCTAACCCTACCTAAACCCTAAACCCTAAACCCTACACTAAATAACCACAAACCCTAAACCCTAAACCTAAAACCACAAAACTGACTTAAACTAAAAACCTAAAAGAAAAATAAACCTAAACCAAATAATAAATACATATAATATATAAAACTTAAACTAAACTTCTACCTAAACCTAAATAAAATAATAAATAAAACTAAAATAAATAAATTAAAACCTAAAACTAAAAAAAATAAATAAACCTAAAAATAAAAACCTAAATAAAATAAAAACTAAATGAAAATAAAATAAAATAAACTAAATAATATAAAATAAAACCTAAACCAAAATAAAATAAAATAAATAAAACCTAAAATGAATAAAAATAGACTAAAAACTAAAAAACCTAAACCTAAGAAACAAAATAAAATAAACTTAAACTAAAATAAAGACTAAATTAATGACCTAAATAAAAAAATAAACTAAACCTATACTAAAACTAAATAAAATAAAATAAAATAAACTAAACCTAAACTAAAAATAAAACCTAAAATAAAATCTAAACAAAACCTAAAACATAAACCTAAAATAAAATAAAACCTAAACTACTAAAATAAAATAAAACCTAAACTAAAATGCCATAAAAACTAAACATAAAAAATAAACATAAACCAAACTAAATTTAAAAATAAACTAAGATAAAACCAAAACTAAAAAAATACCTAAATAAATAAACAAATAAATACAACTAAGACCAACTTAATTCAAATAACCAGTTCTTCTACCACAATGACCACACCTAATATGACCTGGGCCCAGGCCCCTGACTAAACCTAGCCCAGGCTGAGTGACCTATAGTAACCCTGGGCCACAACTGGGCCCTAACTGGGCCAGGCCCTGGGCCACAGGCCTCCTCTGCAGAGCCCCACCCTGGGCACTGAGGCCCTGGGCCCTACCCAGGCCACAAACTCTGGGCCCTGGGCCCTGGGCCCAGATCTGACCCTGGGCCCTCCACTTAAGACCCTCATCAGACCTAACAACTAAATAAACCTATAAAATAAATAAATGCCTAAACTAAATAAATAAAATTAAAATGGATAAAACCTAACCTAAACCTAAACTTAAATGGAAAATAAAATAAAATAAAAAAATAAAATAACTTAAAATAAAATAATAAAATGCCATACTAAACTAAAAAAAATAATAAATGAAGAATAAAAATCTTAATAAATTAAAAACTAAACATAAAATAAAAATAAAATAAAATAAAAATTAAATGAAAACCTAAACCTAAAAAATAATCCTAAAAGAAAAACCTAAAAATAAATAAAAAATAAAACCTAAACCCTAAATTAAAAAAACCTAAACCCTAAACTAAAAATAAAACCCTAAACCTAAAATAAAAATAAAATAAACAAAATAAAATAAACTAAACTAAAATAAATTAAACCTAAGCATAAACTTAAGATAAACTAAACCTAAACCTAAACCTAAACTAAATAAAATGGAAAACTAAAAATAAACCTAAATCGAAACTAAAAAATAAAACCTAAAAATAAACCTAAAATAAAAACATAAAACCTAAACTGAAAAAAATAAAATAAAAACCTAAATCTAAACCTAAAATAAAAAATATAACATAAACCAAAAAAATAAAATAAACTTAAAACTCAACTATAAACATAAAGCCTAAACCTAAACCTAAAAATAAACTAAAATAAAACCTAAACTAAAATAAATAAACTTAAAATAAAAACAAACTAAATAAAAATAAAAATAAAATAACCTAAAATAAATAAAAAAATAAAACTAAATAAACCTAAACCTGGGTTTTGCTTAAAAAAAACCATAAACCCTAAATCCTAAACCCTACCACTAAAGCATAAAAAACCCTAAACCTGAAGCCCTAGGCACAAAACCCAACAATAACCTTCCCTAAACCACTAATCCTAAAACCCTAAACCCTAAACCCTAAACCCCCAAACCCTAAACCTATCTGAAAGTAACTAAATAAATTAAAAAAATAAACCTAAACCATAAAACTAATAACTAAATAATCCTAAAACGAGAATGGGTAGGAACCTTGACCATAAAATCAAGAAGAAATGTTGAATCTGATCTATTCTCTGTTAAAAAAATACCAAAATACATAAACCCTTAACTAAAATTGAAAGAAGAAATGTTGAATAAATTTGTTTCTGTTAAAAAACCAAAACCTAAACCACATTAAAACATACCCTGGACTAAAAAACCACAAACCCTAAACCTAAAGCCCTACTAAATCTTAAACCCTATGCCCTAAACCCTAAACCTACCACTGAGCCCTACCCTAAAATCATGAGCCCTAAACCCTAAACCCTAAACACCTACACTGAGCCTACCTAAAAAAACCATAAAAGTTAAAACCTATGCCTAAAACCAATAAAGTACAAATAAAATAATTAATTAAACCTAAATAAATAATTATAAAATAAAACCTAAACACTAAACTAAACAAAATAAACCTAAAAAAAAAAAAACTAAATTAAATTAAAATAAATAAAAACCTAAACTAATCTATAAAATAAAACTTAAATAAAATAAAAAACTAAATGTAAAATTAAAATTAAAATAAACCAAAATAAAATAAAATAAAAAACTAAATAAAATAAAAGTAAACCTAAAATAAATAAAATAAAAAATCCTAAACTAAAAAACTTAACCTAAAATAAACAAAATAAAATAAATAAACCTAAACTAAGCTAAAATAAACTAAACTAAAATAATTAAACTAAACATAAACCTAAAATAAACTAAACCTAAACTAAATAAATAAATAAAATAAAAAACAAACCTAAACTAAAGATAAAATAAACCTAAAATAAAACCAAAAAATAAACCTAAAATTAAACCTAGAAAATAAAATAAAACCTAAACCTAAACTAAAATAAAAAATAAAACTTAACATATAAAATAAAATAAAATAAATAAACTAGCTAAAACTAAAAAATAAACTAAAATAAAACACCTAAACTAAAATAAATAAACCTAAAATAAATAAACTAAAACTATATAAATATAAAAATAAAATATAAATAAACATAAATAAAAAAAATAAATATAAAATAAACTAAATAAACTAAACCTCTTGGTTTGCTTATTTTTAATAAAAAAACCTAGGCCACAAACCTACCCTAAACCCACTGCCACAAAACCCTAAACCTAAACCATGAGCCTAAACCCTGACCCTAACCCTAAAACCCTAAAATCTAAATCATAAACTAATCCACAAACCTAAGCCTAAACCTAAACACTAAACCTTAAACCCCAAAACCACAAACCCAATAAAACACTAAACCCAAACCACAAAATGGCCCTAAAACTCTAAACTAAAACCCTAAACAAAACCATAAAACCCTAAACACACAACTAAACCATAAACCCAAAAAGATAAACCTAAAACCTTAAACCTAAAAACCTAAACTAAGCTAGTATTTAAATAAATTAAAAAAAAACCTAAACCCTAAAACCTAATAAACTTAAACCCTAAGAATAGGCAGAATCTTGATAGCAGGAATGTCACCATCAACTAGGCTCAGTCAAGATCTGGCGGTGGAGCCGAAGGCGGTGACGGTGATTATCGCAGTGGTGGTGGGGGATCTAGAGGTGGTGGTTGGAGCAATGGTGGTTATGGAGGCAGGAGGAGTGAAGGAGGTTACAATCGTGGTGGTGGCGGAGGGATATGATGGTGGATCCCACTGCACGAGAGGCTGGGATGGTTCTGTGGGAACTGGAGAAACTAAAAAATTGCTGATCCGATCTGCTGCTTATGGAGCTGTCTTATAGTAGAGATCATTCTAGATATCTAGAGTTTTTGATTTTCTCTATGCATGCTCATTTTTATCTATGTCATTACTTATGTCTTAGAAAACTTGGTGTGTTACTTGGTTGGTGAATCCAAAAAGAAGAAATGTTGAGTCTAAATTTTTTCTCTGTTAAAAAAAAACCAAAACCCCTAATTAAAACCTGAACCTTAGACCTAAAACCTAAACCCTAAATCTTAAACCTTGAATCCTAAAAACCCTAAATCCAAAACCCTAAAAGCCTAAATCGTAAACCCTAAATCCCAAACCCTAAATCTTAAACCCTCAACTAACCCAAAATCCAAAACCTTAAACCATAAAAAGCTAAAAACCTAGACATTAACTAAATAAAACCTAACCACAAAATAAATAAAAAAACTGAATCCCACATAAAATAAAAAAATAAAAATAAATAAAAACCTAAACCTAAAAATAAAAAAATAAAAAAAACTAAACTAAAATAAAATGAATAAAAACCTAAACTAAATGAAAAAAAATAAAAAACCTAAATAAAAAAAAACTACACCTAAAATAAAAATAAAATAAACCTAAAATAAAATAAAACAAAAACTAAATAAAAAACTAAACCTAAGAATAAACCTAAAATAACCAAAAATTAAACATAAACCCTAAACTATAAACAATAAAACCTAAAATAAAATAAAATAATAAACCTAAATTAAAATAAACTAAACCTAAAAAACCTAAAATAAACTAAACTAACCTAAAATAAACTAAATAAAATAAATAAAATAAAATAAACCTAAACCTAAACTAAAAAATAAAACATAAACATAAATTAAAATAAAACCTAAAACCTAAACCAAGAAAATAAAATAAAATAAAACCTAAATATAAAAATGGCTAAAAATAAAATAAAAATAAAACTAAAAAAAATAAACATAAACCTAAACTTAAGCCTAAAAACTAAAATAAAACAAAAAATCTAAATTAAAAAAAAATAAACCTAAAATAAATAAACTAAACTAAATAAAATTTAAATAAACCTAAATAAGAATAAAAAATAAAATTTACTAAATAAGCTAATTAAACCTAAACGTTGGTTTACATTTTTTTAAAACTCTAAACAAACCTACTTTAAACTAACCTCCTAAACCTAGGCACTGAGCCCTACCCACTCCACCACAGGCCCACTGAGCCACCCAGGCCTAACTCCACTCAAATAACCAATCAAAACTACCCTGGGCCCTACCCCACAAAACCAAACCCACTTTATAAAATAAATAAATAAATAAACCTACATATAAATAAAATAAAATAAAATAAAAAACTAAGTTGATCAAAACCCACCTAATGTAAATAAGATAAAAAAAAAAATCTAAAATAAAATAAATAAAACCTAAACTAACTAAAATAAAATAAACTAAATAAAATCTAAATAAAATAAAACTAATAAAATAAAATAAAATAAACCTTTAAATAAAATAATAACTAAATAAACCTAAATAAAAATATATAAAATAAACCTAAACCCTAAATAAAAAAACTAAAGCTAAAATAAACAAAATAAAATAAAACTAAACTAAAATAAAAAAACCTAAACCTAAACCTAAAATAAACTTCTCCACCAAATAAAAAACCTAAAATACTAAAATAAACTAAACTACTTTATAATAAAATAAAACTAAACCTAAAATAAAATAAAACCTAAACCTAAAATAAAATATAAAACCAAAATAAAATAAATGTAAACTAAACCTAAACCTAAATAAACTAAAATAAATAAACCTAAAATAAATAAACTAAAATAAATAAACTAAATAAAATTAAAATAAATATGAAATAAAAAAATAAATAAATAAACTAAACTACTGGTTGCTTTTAAAACCTAAACCCTACCCTGGGCCTGATCCTGATCTCCCTACCCTAGCCTGACCTCCAAAACTACCACAGGCCATGACTGACCTGACCCTAAATCCTCCCAGGCCTAAACCCTAAACCCTGGGCCCTGGCCTACCTGGGCCATCCACAAATCCTCCAGGCCCTTAAACTAAGACCCCAGGCCACACCTCACTAAAACCCACCTAATACAAGCCCTGCCACCCACTGACCCTTCCCTAACTGGGCGTTTTGACCCTGGGCCCTACTGATCCTACCTGAGCCCAGACCCTCCACCTCACTGGGCCACTAACTAAAACAAACCACCTAACTATAAAATATAATAATAAATGGACCTCCAAATATATAATATATAAACTAAAATAAAATAAAATAAACCTAAAATAAATAAAAAATATATCTAAACCAAGTAAAAAATAAATAATAAAACCTAAACCGACTAAAAAAAACTAAACCTAAAATAAAAAATAAAATAAATAAAATAAACCTAAACCTAAATAAAATAAACTAAACTAAAATAAAATAAACTACCTAAACTAAATAATAAATTAAAATAAAATACCTAAACTAAAATAAAATAAACCTAAAATAAAATCCTAATAAACCTAAAAAATAAAATAAAACCTAAACCTAAAATAAAAAATAAACCTAAACCTAAAAATAAAATAAAAATAAACTCACTAAAAATAAACCTAAACATAAATAATTTAAATACAATTAAAATAAATAAACCTAAAATAAATAAACTAAATTAAAATAAAATAAAATAACTAAATAAACCTAAAATTGGTTTGAATTAAATAAACCCTAAACCCTATCAACCTACCAACCCAAAACTCCTACCCTAAACCCAACCCTGACCCTACACCTAACCCTAAACCCTAAACATTAAACCCCACAACAAAACCCTAAACCCTAAACCACTAAACCCAAACCTAAGCCACAACCCTGACCCTAAAATCCTAAACCCTAAACCCTAAACCCTAAACCCTAAACCCTAAACCCTAAACTATAAACTGAAAACTCTAAACCCTAAACTAACACTAAGCCCTAAACCCTAAACTAACTCTAAACCCTAAGAATAGGTAGACCTTAATGGTAGCAACATTGCCATCAACTAGGCTTACTCTAGATATGGAGGTGGAGGGGTAAGCAGAGGCGGCGGTTATCATTGTAGTGGTGGGGGTTTGGAGGTACTGGATCATATGGATGTAGTGGTCAGAGCATTGGTGGTTATGGAGGCCGGAGGAGTGACGGAGGTTACAGTTATGGTGGTAGCAGAGGGAGAGATCGAGGATATAATGGTGAATCCCACTACTCAAGAGGTAGTGTTGGTTCTAATGGGAATTAGAGAAATTGAAGAACTGCCAATCCATTCGAATGCTTGGAACTATGTCTTTAGAGATGATTCTACTTATCTAGGGTTTTGATTTGCTCTATGGGTGCTCATTTTTATCTATGTCATTGCTGTGTCTTAGAAAACTTGGGTGCAACTTGGTTGATGAAATCAAAAGTAGAAATGTTGAATCTTATTCTCTATTAAAAAATCTTAAACCTAAACCCTAAATCTAAACCCTAAACCCTAAACTAAAACATAAACCTAAACCTAAAACTTAAACCCTAAACCCTAAACCTAAAAAAACCCTAAACCAAAACCTAAACTAAAACTTTAAACCTAAACCCACAAAACCCAACCCACAAACCCTAAACCCCACAAACCCACAAACCCTAAACCCTAAAACCCTAAACCCTAAACCCTAAAACCTAAAACTCTAAACCTTAAGACCTAAATCACAAACCCTAAACCTTGAATAATGATGTAATTAGGAGTAGATCTAAAGAATTACCTAATCCTAACATAGTTATTGTAGCTAAAGAAAATATCTTCAATAGACTTTCCCTTAATTAATAGAGATTTGAATACCCTAAATCATATTATAATACCATATATTATAGTTTAATGTAGCATCATATATTTGAGCATGTAGTGATGTGTTTTTGGATGTTATAAGATGCTTTGAAATGTTTTAGTATATTATGGTATTGTGCCCTATAGTCTATATTAATATAAATCATAAAAATATTGATTTAATAAATCAAATGATGAAATTTGTTAAATTTGAAGTGGGAATTAGGTTGTAGTACCAAAGGTGTGCTATGCCACTTGTAGTCTAAAAAGTAAGATTTTTTTTTTAAATAAATATTATATGTTGTAGCATAGTATAACATCATATAGCATAATATATTATTCTGCACATTTTGAATTCTTTTAGTATTTTACAATCATGCAGTTGAGACTATAGTAGCATTATTTATAAAAATGTTGACTTATACTTTAAAATAGTGAAATTTGGCCAAATTCATAATAGGTAGAGCATGGCATCGTAATGTATTATTTCAATTTAAAATATGTAAGTGATACGACTAAAATATATAGTTTTTATTGTTTAGACTAATTTTAAGATTTTTTATCTTAAGCAATCCCTTATGATGTGATATGCAATATAGTATAATATAATATGTTATAGTGTATTATAATATAGGATGCTATAACATAGAGTAGCATCATGGATTATAGCATACTATTGTGTATTACTACTTGTTGTTTAGCATATTTGTTTGTTATAGTATGATGTAGTAGAGTTTGCACTAGTATAATTCATAAAAAATATTTATTGGCTGAGATGATGGATTTGGCCAAATTTAAGTAAGCTTTAGGGAACATCATTAGGGTGTGCTATGGTGTGTCATTTAATCAAAAGAATGGAATTTTGCATCCAAAATTAATGTTCATTTTTCAAACAAATTTTATAATTTTTTTGCATAAAGTTATTCATTTTAAGGTATAATGTAAGTTAATATATTATATGAAAGCATATTAAAATATAATGTACATAACAATAAAACATCACACATATATATATATATATGAATATGCTGGTGTGTTACTTAATGTTAATGTACATTTTAGTATGTTTTACTTTTGTTATAATACAATGGATGAAAACTAACAAAAATGTTAATTTGAAGATTGAGATGGAACAATTTGGCCAAATTCATGGTACACCAAGAAGCAACACCAAAATTATGCTATTTTGTACCATTTCTAATAGAAAAATAACAATTTTACATCCAAAAAGAACATTATTTATATTTTGAGAAAATTTTGTAATTTGTTCTTTTTAAGTGATTCTAATGAGGTGTAATGTTAGATAATATATTATATTATAGCAAATTATAATATAACATCATATATTATAATATAATATAGTGTGTTAATACACAATATAATACATTTAGCATGACATGCATAGTTAGTTTGAGCTTGCACCATCACAAATCATAAAATATTGATTACAATGTTAAGATGTTGTAATTTGAATGAATACATTGTAAGGCTTTTGGTTGAAGTATTAAAGGTGAGCATAAGAGAAGAAATAAGATTTGAGGAGAATTCCATGTCAAGGACATGGAGGAGATCCACTTAGGATCACATGCATTGGACATGACATGTGAGGGTCTATGTTGAGGGCATAGAAGAAGAAAATCTGCTGAGGATAAGGTTTGAATTTGATTTGATTATATGATAAGATCCGTTGGTGATAAGAATCTATAATGCACCAGGGACTAAGATTGAATCGACTTTAATTTGTGTTGTTTTAATTGATGTGGAGGCATATCTGCTAGAGATATGGGCTCGAGTCTGCTAGTGATTGGGTATATGAACCTTCCACTAGGGAAGTAGGTTCAGGCTATCCACCAGGGATTGGGATTTGAGTTTTATTTCATAGATTTATTTGGGGATGTATATGTTGGGGATAAGAGTTTGATTGGATTTCTTTGATTTAGACTCTACTAGGGGAGTTGGTTTAATTTGGCTCCATTGTGGAGGTTTGTTTTCAATTTGATTTATTTCTTTGACTTGTTTATATATGATTTGGGGCCCCACTAAGGAGAAGGGTGTGATTTAACTATGCTGGGGAAAATTAGATTGGGTTTAATTTAATCTGAGTTAATGTATGGATCATGTCGGTGTACGATGGACCCACTGAGAAAGGACTATATCATCCTTTGATTTAGACTACACTAGTTTAAGCTCCATTGTGGAGGGTTTTGAATTTGATTTAGACTTGTTTATATATGATTTGGGGCCCAACTAAGGAAGGTGTGATTTAACTTGCTTGAATTAGATTGGGTTTAATTTGCAGTTAATGTATGGATCATGTCCGATGGGAGAAAGGACTATATCCTTGACTTACATCTTACAAATCTAAAGGGATAGTCTAACTAGCTAGCCAACCTAAGGTTGATGTAATGCTAAGAAAAAGCACATACTTACATCTTCCAAAGTGAGGAACAACTGCTAGGGTGATTTGTTGGAAGCACAACAAATCAAACCTGACCTAGGGAGACTATTAAGTGAATGTCATTGGGGACTTATGTCAACTCAAAAGTAGTAAACATTAATTTTATCTTAATTTCATATGATTTGATATGGTTTTTTTTGTTTAGTTTGAGTTTGAATTGAGGGCATATCAGCTGGGGATGTCAGATCGATCAAATTTGACAGATTTAATTTATGGACCATGTCGATGTATGATGGACCCACTGAGAAGGGGCTATATTGGACTTATCCTATCTCAGATTTACAAATCCAAAGGGATAGCATATTGGTTGTGGGGTAGAGCTAGCCAACCTAAGGTATTTCCTTTCGGTGTACAACTACTATGCTAGGAAGAATGCATAATAGACTTACATCTTCTAAAGCAAAGAACAACCATTGGGGTGACATGTTGGTAGCAGAATAAATCGAACCTGACTTAGGGGCAACTATTGAGTGAATGCCACTGGGGACTTATATCAACTCAAGAGTAGTTAGGTGATTCATATAAGAAGTTTTGCGACACTAAAGATAGGATACACCTTAGAAAGGTATTGGTGTCCTCCTAATCCATAAGTGAATATATATTTTATTTATATATTTACGTGGACCTTGTTGGTGTGTGAGGGACCACACTGTGAAGGGGCCATGTCATCCTTTACCTATCTCTGATTTACTAGACCAAGGAGAATGCATCCACAAGATGAATTCTCCAACCATAGGGTGGTTATTAGGAAAGGAGAATTGTCCAATCCGATAGTAATGGTGTGTCTAAATGGGCAAGGATGTGTATAGTGCCCACAGGGGAGGAGCTACTAGGGGCATTATCTTGATTTCTAAAAAAGAAAGCTTATAGGTGTACGGTGGCCAACTGAAGGAGAAAACATAGTAAACTTACATCTGCCATGAGTGGTGTATACTAAGGTGCAAAAACCAACCAACCTAAAGGGTATCCGTCAACATAGTGAGAACCAACTAGCCTAAGGTGTCCATCAGTGTACAATGATCAATCTAGAAAGAAAGAGTGTAAGCTTACAACTTTCTAATCAAAATTAATAATTGAGATAGTCTGTCATCCACAGGACAGATGCTATCTGACATAAAGCAAATACTAAATGGGGAGCTCAGAGGAAGGACTGGACCTAGAATTGAAGCAGTTAGGAGGGATGGAGCCACTAGGGGACTTATCCTAAACATCAAATATACTCAACCTAGTTAGTTCACGATGGCTAATCTAAGAAGAAAGCATAGCAGACTCACATCCTCTTAAACGAAGCCAACATGAGGTAGCTTACGATTACAGTGAGCCTACCAAATAATGCCCTTGTCGGTGTGTAGTGGCATAGTAAGGAAAGAAAGTGTAGCAGACTAACATCCTCCAAAGCAGGAAGACCACTAGGTGACACACTAGTAGGGTAGTACGCCAGCTTAACCTAGACCAGCTAATGCGTGAGTGCCATTGGAGGCATTATCTCAACTCAAAGTAGCCCGAGACAAAAGATATGTGTTTATTTTATATGTTTGTGTGTAGTTTGTGTTTGTGTTGTGTCGATGAAGGATAGGATGCCACTTGGGTTCCTTACACCTACCCTAAACACATCATGGAGGATTTGTAAACAAGAATACTTTCAACATGGAATAGATTGAGTTTAAAATGGAATTTTCATTAATAATAGTTATTTTCAAACATAGTTTATAATATTTTTCTAAGTAGAGCCCATTGATTGTAAGCATTGGGTGCTCTCCATTATGATTAATAAGCTAATAAGGTCCTCCTTAGTACTTCTTCTCTATGATAAAAAGGTCTTCCCAAGTGAGTTCAAACTTGCCTCCCATCTTACGACAAGCAATAATCGGTCTCCTTAGAACTAAAATAAGCTCTCCTACTTGAAATCTTTAAGTCGGACGAACTTGCTATGAGATTGAGTTATTTTAGTTTTGTATAACTCAAGGTTTGTCATACTCACAGGCGTCTCTCCTCTAAACCTTCAAGCTCTTTTAACCGTAACTTGGCATTCTGCTCTATTGTCATCTTGCTACACATAGCTATCATTAGTGATGGGAGTTGGGATTCTAATGGTAGAATGGATTTGGACCCATACACTAAGATGAATGGAGTAGACTGAGTTGGAGTTCAATAATTGGTGCGTAGCCCACAAGGCTTCAACTAATTGCTCATGCCAATCGCCACTTATTTTATCGAGTGTCTTCTTGTATTTGGATGAGAGCTTTGTTGAAGGCTTCTGCTAAGCTTTTCCCTCAGTAGTTGATGATAGAATATCCAATCTATGTTGTGTCTGAAAGTTTGAATGAAGTGAATTATCAAATATAATTCATCGAGGCACTCAACCTATATACAATATGGTTCCTAAAAATTAGAGCACATGCTAAGTTATGATCTCTTTGAGTGGAATCCTTCACCATTTGGAAAAGTAGTCAAGAGTAGCTAAGATGAACCGATGACCCTTGGAAGAAGGAGGATCAATCAACCCACTATATGTTGATACCAACACTCAAATAGCAATGAGGCCAATGTAGGATGTAGAATGTTGGGTGGTTAGTGTAGGACCACACTGTGTATTTAACATTGGTGGCATCGCCTAGCTGTATCCATGCAATCTTTGATCATCAATGGCTAGCAGCATCCTTGTATCATGATCTTGGCTTTCATCTTTGAACCATATTGGTTGGCTCCGCGTAATCTTGAATGTACCTCAATCACGATCTTATGGACTTCATGCTTGTCTAAATAACATAACCACATATGATCAAAAGACCATTGGTACAAGACACCATCCACAAGAGCATAGGAAAGTGCTCTCTACTTCATCTGATGGGCTTGGGACATCTCTTGAGGTAGTTTACCTTTATTTAGGTAATCCATGAATGGTTGCCTATAATCTAACTCCTCATCCTTCTTGGTAATGGAAACCTCCCCTTCAAGAGAGTACTTTTGTTGAGTTCAATATCAATAAGGGATAAGACTTGTCTATTTTGGACATTTATTGATATGGACACTTCTTCCGCATGCCAACTCCTTGGAAGGGCTAAAGCATATGCTATGGCATTCTCTCCTTGAGGAATCTTATAAATGGTAACCTCTAGGATTTGGGCCAACAACTCCATGGTGTACTTATGGTAGTGATGGAGCTTAAGCTTTATAACCTTATAGACCCACAATTTGGTTGATAACTAGTGAGAATCTCCAAAGATGTTGATGTTCTGGATGCTTAGAGTTAGCAGGAAGTGGGTGTGCTACTAAGAAATCTGCTAGTGCTTGTCCTTTCACTACACAGAAGGGTACAAAGGTAATGTTAAACTGTGAGAGGATCATGGACCGTCGTGCCAACCGTTCGGATAGCGTCGACCATGTCATGAGATACTGTAGTGGATTGGACCTAAAGATTAAGTTCACCTTATGAAGAAACATGTAGTGTTGTAGCATTTGGAATGCAAAGATTAAAGCGAGGAAATGCTTCTAAATGAGTGGATAATTATCCTTAGCAGGGATTAGATGATGGTTGAGGTAGTATAGTGCATTTTCCTTCCTTTCATCATTGACTTGGGACAACAAAGTACCAAGGGAGTTGTCTAATGTAGCAGTGTAAAGTATGAGCTGGTTGTCCGGGATAGGGGCTGCTTGAACTGAACATATCATCAAGTAATGCTTGATGTGTTCGAAGGCATGCTCACACTTGTGATCCCACTTGAACTTTGCATCCTTTTTGATAAGTGCTGAGAATGGCTGATATCTTCCCGATAAGTTGGATATAAAGCATCTTAGATATGCCAACCACCCTTGCAATAATCAAAGTTAAGTTAAACTTTTATGCGTTGGCATTTTTAATATTGCCTTAACCTTCTCTAGATCAATTTCGATTCCCTAGATAACAAACCTAAGGAATTTCCAAGGTACTGAATGTACACTTCGGGGTTCATTTTGAGGTTAAATTGTCTTAACTATTTGAAAACTACTCTCAAGTCAAAGAGATGGTCTTCCTATTCTGTACTTTTGACCATGAGATCATCGACATAGCACTCAATTTAATGATGAATGAGTTCATTGAAGATTCAGACATAGCCCGCATATGTAGCATCAACATTTTAAGGTCGAAAGGCATGACCTTATAGCAATAGATTCTAATATGGGTTCTAAAAGCAGTGTTTCTTTCATCTTCAGGGGCCATCTTTATTTGGTTATATCCAAGATAAGCCATCCATAAAAATAGAA